>JAQLOL010000006.1:26361294-26376588 GCA_029783665.1 Naso thynnoides | reverse complement strand
AGTTTGACAATGTATGCCCCCCCCACAAAAAAAACCCCTAAATTTTATGTATTCTGATATCAAAGTCTATCATTTTTTTATCTATATAAAACAAGTTCTGCTGAATAAATACATAGAGGCGAACCAACCCATTTCTAGCCATTAAAATCATGACATCTACCTGTCAATCATAATTCATATTTCAGGCAGCTTGTTGTAAAATTCATCACAGAGAGCGGGTTGGACAGATTCAGTTCGCCACAGATTTAAATCGATAAAGAAGGAGAGAGAAAGAGAGAGAGAGAGAGAGAGATTTGGCCCTGCAGTGAACTGATGACTTGTCCAGGGTGTACCCCGCCCTCGTCCAGCATTAGCTGGGATCGACTCTAGCCTCCCCGCAACCCCGCAAAAGGATAAACAGTTATCAAGATTAATTAATGAAAGAAAGACAGATTTGGAGTAACATAGAAATGTTAGCGGTAACGTTTCTGGCTTGGTAGGTACGTAGTTAGCTGGCTAGTGAGCTTTACTAGCAACAGGATGGTGAAGTGATGTGTGTTTGGGTCTTCGCCAATCAAATTAGGGCTGGCCGATATGGCCTTACAATAAAATCCCCACTTTGTTTTTTCATGAATCTGATATATTTAACTTCAAAAGGCAAAGGGATTATTTTAAATACATTGTTTTTAATTCAAACAAACATGGATTTATCTATTGGGAATAAAGTGCAAACCTAGCTTTACCGAACTTTACTTATATAAAGAGCCCAAAGCTGAGAGAGAGCTTTTGGCTGCCGTGTTTACCCTAGCTAGAGAGGAAATCAGTTTTTACCATTTTAATTTTTTAACAACAAGTTTATTCAAATTTCATTGTAAAATTGATTTATTGCCCAACCCTAAATGGAATTTCTCCCAAACTTATGTCCCGCCTCCACATCCTGTTTGAAACAATTTGAATCGAAAATACGTCTCCACACGGCAGTCTGACACTATAGAAAAACACCGCTTCAAGGTGTCCTAAAAAAAATCACAGTTTACAGACTAATTTTCCCAGTTTGTCTGTCGTCAGGTGTGGGTAGACAGAGGGAGCACCTGGTTAGCAGAGCCATCAGGACAACTGATGAGTTCAGTGCCACAGGTTGGTGTCTTTCTTTGTTCTGCTGTGATGTGCAAAAGCTGAGTGTTAGCTGAAAATTTTTTTCCCCCCACCCTCTTTATTTATCTTTTACACATGCCTAAGTGTCGGCATGCACCACATCTGAAGTCAGTGTCTAAATTTATATTTTTGGGTAAACTGTTCCTTTAAGACCATTTCTGTGACTGATTCTTTTCTTTTTATGATCAGATGTATATGGAGTTACCCGTGTTCCAGACTCTGCTGGCAGATGTGCTTTCACAGTAGTTCTTGTTATCTCCGGTTGAAGAGAGGCATAATTGAGCCTCTCATGCTCTCCATCTAAACATAAGCAGCACTTATTTACTTTGAAACAAACCCATTCATGTAACTCTGTTTCCTGAGTGATGTTAACTGTTTTGGGTCTCAGTGCCTCGTGTTGTCACACTAGCTTGCAGTAATTGCTTGTTCTTTTAACACTGCCTCTCTTTTTTGTGCACAAACAAACTATGTGTACAGACTGTCTGAGCTGGTGACACAGTCCAGTGAACCTAAAAGGGAAACAGTCACACCTCTTTTCCATTAAAAAATGAATTTAGACAAGCAGATGTGGCTCCCATTTTCAAAAAGTGGACTAAAAGTGTGGGACTGCTGGCACCCGACACCCGGCACACTGTCTTTTGAAAAGATGGCTTTCATTTTCCATAGAGCTGAAGTTAGGAGCAAAAGTGCTAATTTTTCACCACTGCAGATAATAAAAACCATGTGTCAGTCGACTCTTTGTACCATTTCTTGGTCACTAATCCGAACAGGATGCCAGCCAAATGTTGCGTTCCTTTCACTATGACAGTGCACTCAGTCAAACATTTGGAATGTGGTAAGAAAAGCCAAAGTTGCCCTTGACCCTGTCAATGCAGGAGATGTACCAGCAGGAAAGTATATTTGTCTTGTACCTCAATAAGCACACAGAGCTGGTATTGAGAAAATAACACTCTGCCTGCTAGTGTGAAATTTGCTTGGTCCGTTTGCATAACCGTCAGGAGTCGTAACGGGAGATGAGAGTTTCAGTTGGTGGTCCTTTCCACGAGGATCTGGGAATGAGGGCTATGCTATGGGAATGTGAAGTCCGTGTGGAGGTGAAGGGGGGTGTGAATATGTCAGTTGTAGCGGTAGGAGTTCAGTTTCACTGCGGAATGCACTGTTGATATAAAATGCTGCCTGTAAGGCCAGCAAACCTTGCCATGTACCCTCATGCAGTTCCAAGTGCTGTCATGCCACAATATAAACGACCAGTTTTTGTTTCAGAGCTCCGAGAGTCTGAGAGCCTCAAACCAAACTGTTTGCTCTCCATGAGAATTAGCAGTGTGCGGTGAGATTCAACTATCACCACAATGAAGCAATAATGTGGTTATGGGAGACAGAAACAACACATTGGGCTTAGTTATTGCCACTTTAACTGCTGTTTTTTCTTTACAATTCATTGGTGAAGAAAAGAACTTCCACACTTGGATTGTTTGAGTTTTATCCAGCCGGATCGGTATTTCAAATAAATGTTTGAGGTGGCAGCATTTAATGGTACTGCAGTTTTATTTCAATGTTACAGATGGGTGGGAAAATGGTCAGAGTAAGGAAAAGCCTGGCTCTCTGTTGATTAAAACAAAGTAGACATATAAGAAGACTTGTTCCAATGCTGATAACTAGTTTCGCAAAATGCCTCCGATACCACCAGAAATGCTAGTACCAGCCTGTTCACCGATCAGATACCATGTGCTAAATGGTACCCAGCTGCTTTCCAGTTAGCTTAGTTTGCTCTGACTGATATTACATACTTGAATTCACTTCTTCTGTGCGGCTCTAAAACAGTGCACAGGAAGTGCTGCTGTTGTGAAATTGTCGGATACTATTTTTAAGAGTGGTGAAGAAGGACGGAGATATTTGACAGAGCTAACAAAATGTCCACATTTGACAATATTTTACACTGGAAAGTCGGAACATCTCTACAAATAAGAGAACAATGAAAGACATTACAGTGCAGTGCTCTAAAGCCTTGTGCCTCCTACTGCCCCCACTTCCGGGTAGCCTAACTTTTCTAGAGAACTCTATTACACTGTAAGTGAAAAGCATTCTCAGTTGTAGTGCTGAGAAGAAAAGGCGTATGTCTTTTTGAGTTGCTGGGAAATAAAAGCTGCATTGAGCAGCCTCTTCGGATAAATGGACTTGTCTCTGTGCAGCTGCTGTCTATTGTCTCACTAGACGACGGCTGGAATTCCAACCCTGATGATGTTTCCTTCAGTCTGGAGCTGTTTGTTCAGAGCCGGAGTCTTGAACTTGCCTTTATCTCCCTCCCATCTTGACTAATTTGAGTCAGATCGTTTTCTCCCTTTGGTGCAACTTCATTTTGGATATCTGTGCAGAAAATGTGGTCTCATGTCTTTAAACTTCAATGCATCTGCAGTCAAAAACCTCTGCATCAATTAGTTGGATGTTGAAGGGTTTAGGTCGACCACCTGCAGATTCATCTGCATTTCAGGGGGATGGAAATCCAGATAACCGTCACATCTCTGCTTCATTGCCTGTTTGATTCCCCCAACTTTTAGTGTCGTCAAAGATAATTTTTAATGCACAAATTGAAATGCTCTCTCCAGTGAATTTGTGCTTTAATTACTGGATGTTGTCCTCAAACCATATTTATGAAGCATAGTGTGCAATAATCTGTGAGCGCAGGGATTACATATATAGGCAGACAACAGCTTTTATATCCAAAATTGATCTTGAGCATTGCAACTCTCTGTGTCATCCTTTGCATATCCTGCTGTGGCTTTAAAAGCAAAATGTTTAAAGTTCCAGAAATGTAGCTGATGAAAGAGCACCCTTTCCACTCATAAAAATGCACTACAACTGGATTTTACTCTCACTAAAGAACATGAGCAAAATGAGATGGTGAATGAGGTTATTGTTCCCATGCAGATGCTCACTGCCAGCTGATCGGGCTGAAAAAAAAAAAAAAAAGCTGTACTGCAGCAACTTCTTCAGTGATGAATAGATGTTTTTCACACAGCTCATCAACGCATTCAACACATCTATTTTCAGACATATTCATTTTTCATGGAACATGTGACTGGTTGGATGATTCGTGTCAGGCCAGACGGGTCTGCTTTGATTGTGACTTGTCAGGGAGGCACTTTGAGAAATTGAGGTCTCGAGTGCCTTAAAAACACACCTTTATATTCATATGTCTATATAAACTTATTCACCTATGGCTTAGAATAACTCATATTTAATGCAAATACAGCCAGCATACCATTTTGCATTTATACACACATTTTAAAACTCTTATATTTATGTAACTACACATAAAACTACACAACATTTGAAACAGCTCATCTGGAGTAGAGCGACGTTCGTGACTCTGCTGACTTAAATGCTCTAAAGCAGCAGACATTGCAAAGACTCTGCAAAAGCGCTGTCCTGAACTCATCTCTCCTGTGATATTAAACCTTATAGATATGAAATATAGAAATTATCTATAACCGTACTCGGAAAGCACCAGTATGGCTGTTAAACATAAGCCCTAATGAGTTAACACTGTTTGAATGCAACTGTAGGAATTTAGCCATGAGAAATCTTTTGAATGTTGGGCTGAATTAGACCCTTTTAACCCTGACATCAGTATACTTTGGGTGATTGGATTGCAATGGGATAGTTGTGTATATGCGCCCACAACAAGGATTGTGATCTAATCAGCCAAACCACCTCAGGATATTGTCAGAGATGCACTGTGATCATGAGGAAAAAGGGGAATAAATTCATTTGCATTTTTTAATTCGTGTAAAACATCTACCTGAGTGGAATGGTCACTCTGATATGTAGTTTCTCTACATTATCCAGGTTGACATTTTGTTCGTGGAACCTATTTTGCCAAAACCAGGGAGTTAAGCAGTGACATGTCCATTCTACAATGTCACTTTCAGTTCACGAAAGTTGTGGTGGCACCTCTTAGCGGTGGACTTTTGACAAATAATGTATAAGCAACGCACAGGACAGATGCAGTTCTTTTCTGTAAGTTATTATCTCTGCAGTTCAACTTTATGCAATCTGTACTCTAAAAGCATAAGGCCAGAACTTCTTGACTTGGTGAAAAAATTAGATTTTGGCTGTGGTTGAGTTGTCTGGAATCAGGTTAGAAGCAACATAGTTTTTAAAAGACGTCAGAATTCATATCTGCCTGAGCAAAATCTCCTTCCACTACTCTTTGAACCTTGTAATCCCATCTCTCTGAGTAGAAAAATGAATATATGCATAGGTTGTAACAACATAATTTCACAGGTTACATTTCATTGAGAAATGCTTGAAGATATAGGATTAAGAAGGAGAAAACGGCACTGAGGTGGTAAATTAATGATGCTGCCCATCAGAGGTTTTGACCGTTAGTTTGGCAGAAGTAGACCAGAATCTGATGAGTCATGAAAGTCGGAATCTGTCTTGGATAAATTGTGTACCTCGTATGAAATCTGTGGGTTAGTAAAGATAAGTCTGAATCACTGTGCTGCATGGACCTTTCACTGGAATGTTCCATGACTCACCTCCTCAGTATTCTCTGGGCAGGGATCCTCCTCTCTCCAGAGAACTTGCTCTGCTTCAGCCCTGATACAGTGAGGTGGTGAAGGCTGGCAGGCTGTGACTTTTCAAGGCCATTATCTCGACCACTGCCGCATCACTACCTTCATCCGCACTTCATTCTCCTAAGTGTGACTGATGGAAATGTCCAGCCTGGCCCAGCACCGTGTTGCGGCATTCAGCTGAGGGCAAGGACTGTTGCGTGAGGTACAGAAACGAGCAAGAGGGCAGAGGATTTGAACTTTATCGGTGCCACTGCAAATCAGCGTGAGCAGACTTTATGCTTGCACAGTATAGAGGAGCAAAGTCGTCACCCTTGACAACATGACGCTGAGCCAGCTGAGGCTATAATAGCTCAGGGCCACTGGGACATGGACAGCATGCCTCTACAGAGTAAACAAAGGTGTTCAAGAAACACAGTCAGAAGCCTGTAGATTTCAGAGTTCAGTTTGAAAATGAATGGTTATCACATCATGTACATTTTGCTTATAAATGGTATTCTACTGTTTTTATGTAAGGGTCATTGCAGCTAATAACTGTAATTTTGATGATGACAATAATAAGTTCTATCCTGCTGTAAAAATCTGGTACAACTTTACATCAAGTCCACCCTTAAAAAAGGTTACAAACGGTTTAAAATTTGGTTTTTATTTATATTATTTATAAATGGTATTAAGTCATCAGTAAATGGTCATTAAAATGAGATGCAAAGAAACATCGAGATTTGAAGGGGAAAGAATCAACTTAGTGAAAAACAGATACCAAGGAAGGTTTAGGCCGGGCACAGATAACTGAAAGTGAGACCAAGATTGGGTGAGTAGTACACCAAGTAAGGGAAGGTTGCCGACTGTGCCGCATCTGGAATGCTGTCCTAAAGAAGATACCAGCAACGTTAAGCATCAAAATATACAATGGTAGTAGGCAATGATTGGGTAATTTCTTAATTTACCTTTCCAATAAGAAAGGCCACTTCCATCCAACCATATTTCCACTGGTGGATAACAAATATCCCATGAAGGAGACACTTGAACACGCTAACTAATAAAACAACATGATAAAGTAAGCTAAGCAACCAGCAAGATCTAAGATTTAACATAGTAGATGCAGTAATTTGATCTTGCAATAAGCCTGCATCAGTGTATGAGAATTGTTATAAGTTGTTTATTAATAGCTTATAAAGTATTTATGACCTAATTAATAAGCTAATTTATAAACCATTTATAACCAATTGTTATAACTCGTTTATAAGTGTTTACTAATGACTTAAAAGGTATTTATAACCTAATAAATAAATTTGTAACCATTGAAAAGGGTAGACTTAATGTAAAGTTGCACAGAAAACATTTTACTGTTGCAACCCTTGTACACATGCATCAGTAATCATTTCAGCAATATGTTAATACTTATCACTTGGATACCTTTATACTTAAGTATGATTTTAAATGTGTTGTTTTAATGTGTAATGAAGTACTTTTGTATGCGACTTAAAATCAAGCAAGCGATCCTGAAAACTTGCTTCATCACTACCTGAATCTGTCTTGTAAGGATCAGGCTCTCACTGTCTGCAGGCTTTCATTCGGCTGGGAAAGATTTGTCGTTTCCTCAGCTTGAATTCACTTACAACCGATGCAAATGGTGGGACCACAGGAAACAAAGCAGAGAAGTCGGCCAGACAATTCTCAACCGTTTGACTTCTGTCCATCTGTTTGCTCTAACATGTGACCGATTCATTTTGTTTAAAACTGAAGGGAAAAGGAGGCAACGGCAGAATTTACACTGGTTTGAAACCCATTGCTTTTACTGTTATTTATATCCATCGCAAACT
This sequence comes from Naso thynnoides, assembly GCA_029783665.1. NCBI lineage: Eukaryota > Metazoa > Chordata > Actinopteri > Acanthuriformes > Acanthuridae > Naso > Naso thynnoides. The sequence goes on along the minus strand of JAQLOL010000006.1, from coordinate 26,369,054 downwards.
CTGGCGAGATGAGAGTCTCTGTTAACTTGTGCATGCACAGTAAAGACAGAGTGATATTCAGACCCCTGTTATAGATTTTTCTGCTCCCAAAGGTGAACTGTGACCGTTGCCTTGGTGAGCTGCGCGTAGCTCCCGAAAGTACTGCTGCACGACCTCAAGCATCGATCCAAGCATCCTCCAAGGTTGCTTTCTGTTGTGGGTCATGTGACTCACAGCTGTAAACCTTGATTACATGGCGCTTCTTGGGGAGGCTCACTTTGCATGCACAGCCTGTGGGAGCTGTACAGTATGTTCCCCGACCTCTATGGGTGAGGTCACCTGAGAGGGCAAGTCATAAATATGGTCCTTTACAACCTAACGGCAGCTATTTACTCTGATATTTGCCTCATTGTACTATACCAAATGTGACCCAAAGTGCCTCTGTCGATCTATGTACCAAATATAATTTGTTCTTAAATTATACTATGAATGGCACTGTGAGGCATTTTTAAAATGTGTAATTTCAGTTTGTTGATAGCAGCAGCACCGTGTAAGACTGCTTTGTGGCCTTGTGGGAAGTTCGGAATGGTCTATTTCAATAAGCCACAGCACAAGAGCTTGACACCAGCAGAAAGTAATTGAAAACACTTTTTCAGGGTCTTGCTCTGTATGGATCTGAAGAGCAATTCTAGTGAGCTGAGATGACAGAAACAGAAGTCAATGGGAGTTATTGCCTTCCTGCTGTGGAGTTCATTGCTGAAGATCAGAAATGAGACAAATGACAAATCAGATGACCCAAGGAGACATCTACTCTTAAACCTTCGCCCACCATTTTGGCTGAGTTCAGAACCATAGTGCTTTGAGTGGTGACTCAACAGTGTCCACAGTGCAAGTTTAGAAATCTGCATACTAGAAGAAACTTGAACTTATTAACTTATTGGTTTAGTAGAGATTTCCTGTCATAAAACATCTTAAAGGTTACAGATACCTTAAAGTTCACCTAAAATGGCATTTTGAGAATATCTTACTTCTGTATAGTGACATCTTTCCAGCATAAACAGGATAAACAGGTGGGATGAATCATTGGGAGGAATTTGATTTGTCCATTGAAAAACGGGACTTATCATAAAAAACATGGAGGATCACTGTGGTAGAGGCTAACTTTAGCCTAACTTCAGCCTGTGCAGAGGTGCCTACTGTCACACATTGGGCTTGACGCACACGCATTTGCCCCTTTTCACATGCACTCTTGCTGTCAAATCCCACGCAAATAAATAAAGGACGTGAACAGCAGGAGAGGGCTGTGTCAAGCCACCAGCAACATCGTTTGGACTTCTTTCATCTTTCTTTCATCGTTTGGACAACTGTCTGTCTGACAAGGCTTTTATTTTGAAAGTAAATCATGAGCAGAAATCTAATGTCGCAACTTCAGAGGACTTGAAATTCGAATTCTATAAATATTTTAGGACAGGTGGTAAATAGCTCTGGGCAAGATGATGAAAATCACGTGACATTATTTTTCAAAAGGGAGGAAATGTGATTCAGCTTGGATGTAAAAATACAAAGAAACAGATTTTTTTTGGTAATTTTTTTTAATGGCTCATTTAAGTGAGCAGTGCGCCCACGGATGTGGACTAAAAGGATTAAAAAGACATTTTTAATTTCAGGTGGACTTTATTACAGCTTGGATCATCATCAGTTTTATTGTTTATTTTATAATTCATCAGTCAGTTACTGATATTTGGAAACACAGGAAGGGGTCAGGTGATTAGGTTGTTAGAAACTGAAAGTCAGCTCTGTGGAAGTATTGGTATTAATCTTAACTGCAGAGAAAAACAGCAGGGTTCTGTAAACTGTGGTGGATGATGCAGAGGCTAGTTTGGATAATAATAAAGTCGTTTCGCTTTGTTTGCTTGTTTGAATGTATTTGGCTAACGGCGGGTCTGTGTTCAGTCTGTGTGATTGCCTTATTAATGGTGTTTATCTCCATCAGAGTTCTTTTAGTGATGTCGCAGTGTTGCCACATCTCAGTGATTATTAACACCGTTATAAATGATGGCCTAAACTGCACAAACAAAACCCAAATTGTAATTAGAATAATATTTTCAGCTTTATTATAAATCATAGAAAAAATTACTCACACTCTCTATTTATCCTTCTGGTTTGATCTATTTGCTGAACGGCCTGTCGTGTTTTGTTTTCTCTTCTATTTTATGCCTGTCACAGTCATTTTTATGGCCTGTTGGTTTGATTATATGCTGTGTTTCTTCTTGCAAAGTGACAGTACAGAGAACGCTTGGTGCAAACACAATGCGTAATGACTTTATTAAATGCAGGCGGTTTGGGAGAAAGTGTGCTTGCTAAACAAAGCCTGGCTCTCTTGGGGTTTGCCCAAAAGTACTACATCCAAGGCTTATTTCATCTAATACCTCCACAGTAACTTTTCCCCCCTTTTTTATTTCCACCCAAGGAACATCAGTAGGGTCTTACGGCTTTGTGTATATTCGCGAATAAAATATTGAGAACTGTCTTGGGTTGCCTGCAGTTAATTCTGCTGGTGACGGTGAAGCCGACATTACTAGAAAAAACTGAAATAAACAGAGAGGATCTACTGTCTTGCTGTACCAAGTCATCTTCGTCGTATTTTGCTTGGTCAAGCTTTAAGCACATGATCTCTGAGGAGAGGGATTACAGAGGTACTAAGCTGTGTTTTTTTTTTTTTTTCCATCTTTTGTGGCTCTAATTAATCAGGGCAGGGTTCTACCAAGGGGCTTAGCTGGCCCCTTGTCAATTTGCAGCTATCGGCTTGCTTAGACAGGCCTAAAGAGCAGCAGTCCAGTTGCCATCTACAGTAGATAGTCCCCTGTAATGAGAAAAGCTCTCACAAGCTGATGAGATGCTAAGCAACAAAATACAGCAATAGAGAAGTGAAACTGTCGAGGGAATATAGCAATTTTTTCCCCTTTCAATTTGATTTCATGAGTGCCATAATTATAAAACTGGTCCTAATTTATTATTATTGTGATATTGTGATCGTTCCTTTTATAGGAACTGTGTAGGTCACGAAAATATCCCTCAATCCAGGGAAATTCACTTTTCATTTTATCAGCAACACAGTGAATGTGACATTATCTTATCGTGCTGTTGGTAGAAACTCATTGGCTTGGGCTCATTTCTCTGGTGGCAGCTGGTTTAAAATCCTCAAATATCTGCGCCTACCTGCAACCGTTTAAGGTGGTTTAAACAAACATATTAATTTTTATTTTCTATTTATTTGAAAGCAAAACAACAAATTCGACTCGACATGACGAAAACAGATCATACTAGACAGAGCTACACAGTTGCACAGAAACTGCGCATTGTGAACTTTGCCAAATGCAATGTAATATTGACTGGATCAACTTCGAGTAAAACCAGTGTTTACTTAAACAGTGAGAGAGGAGATGTGTTTCAAACGGTGCACCTGAACATCGAAAAATCAAAAAGTGAAGACAGTATCATTTGCGTGTGGTGAATCTGTGTAACTTGTATACACATTTTTATCAATAATTACCTTTGAAACCTTTTTCCCCTTCTGGGAGACAGCCAAAACAGATTCAGTCTTATATACAGTGCAACTTATATTCCAGATTTTACGGTAGTTACAATATTGAACAACGCAGTTTTTTAATTTTTAATTTTTTTGTTTTTTGGTGCATATCATTCTTCAGGTAAAAACGTCACTTGAAGTTATGCAAGGTCAAGTGTCTAGGATTTAGTGACATCTAGTGGTAAGGTTTCAGACCGCACCCACCTGGATATCCCCCAGCTTACATTCCCCTCTCAGGCATGCAAAAAAGCCTAGAGTGGCCATGAAACAGCCTATAGAATCTAACACACTGAGCACTCATTCTCATTTATTCAGGTTTGCTTTTCTCTATGGATCCGCTTCATTTGTCAGGTCTCGTGAAAAGCCCCATTACCTTTTCAACTGGAAAAAAAAGGTTCATTTAGCTCATTAATAGGTCATTAATTGTTTCTTTTAGAAGGGCTTCAAGCTAGAGCCAAAGAACCGTCAGTCATGCCCTACTTCTATTATCGTGTAGTGAACAGTGCAATGGAGCTGAGTCAAGTCATAATGCCCACTTATAAGTACAATTCTGGAAATCCATCAGTCACTGTCGGAAGTAGAGGTGTAACAGCACGTCAAATTGTGTGGAACTGTACGATGCACACGTGACGGTTTGGGTGCGCAGAGTGTTGCAGAGAATACGTGGTATTATTATTATTTATAATTATTCACAGTGCACAGTGGCTTAGTGGTTAGCACTGTGGCCTCATAGCAAGAAGGTCCTAGGTTTAATTTCTACCTGGGGCAGGATCTTTCTATGTGGAGTTTGCATGTTCTCCCCGGGTTCACGTGGGTTTCTTCTGGGTGCTCCGGTTTCCTTCACCATCGAAACAAGAATATCAGTCTATCCCCAGTCAGTACCCTTGACTGAGGTACTGGCTCAGATTCTGGAGTTGTTCTCCAGGTGCTGCTCTGTGGCTGCCCACTGCTAGCATGTCTAGCAAGTTAGCACATGGTGATTGAGCTAACGTAGTAGACCCGCCTGCTTCTTTTAAATCTTATTGTCATGAGGCTTCTCCCACCTTTCCAAAGTAGGTGGATGAAACTCTGATAGTGAAACGAGTCTTTTTGCCGAAGCTGCGCGATGGTCAAAGAATCCACCGTTTTTCAGGAATAAGCATGGGGGAGGCTAGCTACGTTAAGCTGCACAAAGGAAGTCCCCAACATGACAGCGAAATCTGTCAGTTTTCAAAGTAAACAAACACCCTTGCCGATTGTTTGGTTTTGCAACATCGTACTGTGACAGATGCAGATATCAACAGCGATTTTCTCACCTGAACCAGGGAGCAAAAATAAAGATGGGAAAGGAGGATGATGCTGGGATGAAAGTTTTATACTGAACCATGAGGTCTAAACAGAAATGTGAACCGAATTGTGACTTTTGTGCACCATTATACCCCTAGTTGGAGGTGAGCATTTATGTGCAGTTAAACAAATTGCCAAAAATTAAACTAAAGCTAAAGATTGATATCATTTTCTTTAAATCGAACATTTGTTCAAATGGAAAAAGTCAAATGTAAAGTTATATTTTCGTCACTAGTCTCAATGCTGTACAGCTTCACAGTGCCCTTTTGTCATATATGAAAATTTAAGTCGTGATATGAGTTTAAGATCAAAAGACTTTGGTAACTGAGGAGAGTAAATGTTGTTAAAGGTGGTGAAATAGAAGTCAGTCTGGGTCTTACTTTCTATGTTATAACTGAAATCAAAGCACACACAAACATTAGTTTAAATTCAGGCAGCACCTGATTTGACAAACTAGAGGCCATGTTGAGCTTTGATGCATGGCATTACGAACTAAATGTAATGGAATATACCGTAAGCTAATAACAGATTGGACATTTTGTTTAAGTTCATTTATCACCTGCCGGTCATTAATTGGCGTCTGCCCTTGTGCGTCATCCTGCCCACAGACCTGCAAACACATCGAAGCCGAACAAGTGGCTTCCAAGCCTCAGACTTTGATAGCTTGCTGCAAATGTTAAATGAAATGGTGCGTGTTGCCTGCCTCAGGTCTTTCAGGCTCTATTGACAATCCAGTAGTATGTTTCAGATTTACTGGTTTGTGTCCAGCCAGCCCTTTTATTTACAGTATGCTGAATTGTGGGATCTGAGGCGAGTAACATCTGTGAGCGATTGAGACAAAAGGAGCACAGGACCTCATCACAAAACACAACACACGCCACTGACATCAGGCTGCTTTTCTACTGCAGTCCACGTTTTGTCTGCCATGCTTTCTGATGTCAGTAAAGTGGGGCTGACGCTATTATTTTAGTTATCAACGCAACTTTTAATTCCTTTCTTGGTTAATCATTTTAAAATGCCAGTAAATAAGTAAAAATGCTTATCACAATTTTGTGAAGCCAAGTATCCTGTTAACTGTCACACAGCACAACAACAGCTGATAAGTACCAGCATCCTCGGAAATTTTGAGAAAAACTAAACCCAGTTATTAATTAGTTTTATTGCTTATTTCTGTGGTGATTTACTCGATGAATCAAACAAATCTTCTCAGGCCAAGTTTGAAAACATTGGTCGTGTACCCAGACAAAACCCTGCCACAAGCAGAGGTATTATTTGGCATCCCTCTTTCATCACTGCCAAAATGCATCTGTGCTGAGATTTGGAAGAGTTTGAGACGGTTGTATGAGCTGTCAAAGCTTTGCAGACTGGCAGGAGGCTCTATCTGTTTACCGGCCAGCTGGAAAGGGAGAAAGCAAGGTTGCCATTAAGTCTGCCTATGAGGTAGAAGGCATGAGATAGTTTAGACATGATAAGCCAAGGGACCCGACCGTTGTTGTGTACCAGATGGATAGAGATATTGCAAGAGGCTTAAGGCAGCGTAGAAAGATGAAGGGATTATAGCAGCCAATCTTTCTGTCAATAAGTGGTTCGGAGGCTAGGAAAATTTACCTACAACAGTGTCTCCAAGAGACAGAGGCACACACAAGCAGCCCAGTTGGACTTTGAATTGGCAAAGATCTCTTAAATGTGTTTCAGTTACATTTAAAATGGCTCCGGAGATGGCAGATAGACGTGTTGCCAGCTATCAGCCAAGTTATCAACAATTTGCCAGATGTCTTTCACACCTGTACTGACTTGTGGGGAAAATCATAATTCAAGAAGAAGTTGTTTACAAGTCAAGTCTGCCACTGGACCAAATACTAAAGACAGACTTGTATCATAACGTCAGGGAAAGAGGTGTTTTGGGGCTGTTCTTAGGTCTTGATGAAAAGAGGCTAAAACGCACATACAACAAAACAAACATCTTTTCTAACCTCTGTTCACTTTCTGATGTGTCAGCAAAAAAAATGTATGTACACTTTAGAAGATCACCTCCTTGACTTCCCGCAATTTTAAAATTTTCTCTGTAAATGTGACAGCAGTATCCAACTATTTGAACGGTCTCAATGCAGCCATTTAGTCAGCGCTGCAGTTTAAATAATGGATTTAACAACTTGCTGAACCGACCAGAGCAAAAGGAAAATTATTTGTTTGTCATTGAAACGTGAGCTCAGTACCCACCTTTTTTCATTGGCCTTTGCGTGTACCTGAACTGCCAGTCTTAACCGACCTTAAAATAGTTTTCTCATTAGTTCTCAAATTACTGTTTTATTTGTTTTCTGTTTTGAAAATGCTGCGCTGAGTTGCTTTTACTGTTTTTTTTTTTTTTATTATTTTACTTCTGTTTGTAAAGCACAGCGGTTGAGCTCATGCTGTTGTAAATATGCTTTAGAGATAAATTTGATTTGACTAACCAATGACAAAAACCTCCTGTGGACACGACTTATGCCTGAAGGTACAATGTAATAATAGCTAAGAGAGTGGTATCTATTTTCACCAATTGGATTAAGTCTTCAACGTCCTGTTTCTTTGTGTTTTTCAGTCACAACAGAGCTGAAATGATCATTGCTGTTTACATTTCCAGCTCCAGGTGTTTGTCACAGTGAAACCAGTTGTAACAAAGCACATTGACTGTGTACCTTTAGAGCAACATGCCATTAAATGTGACAGGTGTATTGGAAATGATATTACATCGAGATTTGGAGGCCATTGCTCACCGGTTTCTGACAGGTTACTGATGAGAATCACAACTATTTCCTGTCTTCCCCCCACAGGGTTTTTTTTTTTTATTTATTTCTGCTGAGGGAGGAGTCATAGTGATCCACAG
>JAQLOL010000006.1:26340215-26353229 GCA_029783665.1 Naso thynnoides | reverse complement strand
CTTTTTCTTCAGGTAGATTAATAAGACGACCTTGGCATTTGCTTTTACGCAGCCTTTTCACTCGCGCACAGTTGTCGTGATTCGCGAGCTATCAAAGAACTTCAGTGTGAGAGAGTGTTTTTCGGTGATTCTGCTAAAGGAAGTGGTGTGAAAAGGGGAAGGCTGAAAATCTGAATTTTCTCTTCCACATTCAGACACAAAGCATATTGCTATCCAGAAAAATCTGTGACTGGTGGATCACTTGCCTGGATTGAGGAAACATGCCATAAAATGGGTCGTAAAAGAACAAGTTAGAGTCCAGTCTGTGTTTTTCTGGTCAGATTTTGCCTTTATAGCCTCTACAATAGGCTGTGTGTGCTATTCAGGAAAAAAAAACAAAAAACAAAACAAAACCCCAAAGGCTTTTGTCTTGTCAAAATGGTTTTTCAAACTCTGTCATGCAGTGTATACAGCTGAGGAACTCTGACCCTAACTGAGACAGTGGAGGCAGGGACAGACACCTATGTGTGTACTTAAATGAAACAAGGAAACAATATGATGCCAAGCTGCGGGGAATTAACATTGCAGTTATGACATCACATCCTTCAAAGTTAGTTTTAAAAGGTTGCTCCCCTTAAAAATTTTAAAACATCTTCCACGCCCTTGGTGTGTCATAATTAATGCAACAACACGATCAACCTTGTTGAGGGTAAAACTGAGAGCGAGGAGCAGAGCTGCAGTTCACTGTGTTATTTAAAGGTCGTCTGAAAATAGCTATGCATTTTTCTCCTCTCCCTCAGAAATGATCCAGTGTTGTTTGTGAAGCCGTTTCTGCTCAAAGGCGTCTCGGTTTGATTCACCTTACATCTGGAAGAGTTTTCATGTGTGACTGTATGCGTTTTCTGAAAGTTGTTTACACTAACCTTTGTTTTTTCTCTCTGTCTCTTCCCTCCCTGCTCCTTTGGATCAATTGGTGGCTTCCCCTCACGTCGTCTTCAATAATAGGTGAGTTATTTGATTACTTTTAATAAACCAGTAAAGAAACCCCGGGGGAAAAGCTTGTGTTAAAACAAGGGTTAAAAAAAAAAAAAAAAAAAAAGTCGACAGTGACTCTTCATTATTTATGTGCCTGTTACAAAAAGCCAATTTGCAAAGTTTACTGGTGGGTCTTAAAGATGGTGATTGCGGTCAGTCTGTCAGCTGTGTGTCCATCCAACTCTTTGGTCACACCCATAAACTCGTGTGCCAGATCTCAATTAACTTTCCTGTTAATTTTCATGCTCTCATTAGAGCTGGAATTAAAAATAATCAATCTTCATTTAAAGGACCTGATAACGATTGATAAAATTCCAAGTTTAACCAATTAATACATGCCTTGTCCTAAAATGGAGGTCAGTGACGGATAATTATCAATTATTTTGACACTCAATTAATTATATTAAATCATCCTCTTAGGATAAAATGTCAAAAATCGCCTGGTTTTAACTTTTTTAAATGCTCATATTTACTGTTTTTCTCTGTCTTGTATAGTTTGATGAACGACGGATAATAACGTGTATGAGACTGTTTGAGAAAAACAAGCACTATAAAGATCTCATCTTGAAATTCAGAAATCAGCATCATGATTAAATGTTTTTAATCAAAGTGTCTTGCAAGTCGTAGAGGCATTGATACTAATCTTATCAATAAAATGTTTACCGACATCGTATTTAATTTGTCCTCTTCAAGAACTCATTTTGAGGCTTCTGTATCCTTTTGGAGTGACTAAATCATGAGCCTGTTTAATGATTGCATTTATCCTCTCACAGCACTCTTCAAGGAAAACACAGTCTCTCTGTAACCTTAAAGGACCACATCTTCCTGTTTTCTACAAATGTTGTTGAAATTCAACCGTATGTGTACTTCAGTAGATGTCAGGCTGCATTTTAAAACCCCATTCTCTGCCATTCATGTTGAAATAGGATACTGATCCACTATAGGACATGTGAAAGTTGCTAGGTGTAGGTAATTCACCCTTCTTAAGAGGACACCTGCGTTCATTTCGTCAAAATTCACTGAGTGAGAGAGAGAGAGAGAGAGAGAGGGGAGCCAGGAGCTGTTGAGACCAAAGTTATTACGCCTAGAAAAATAGTTCCTTAAGTGCTGCCTTCCTAGCTCAGATATTAGCATCAAGAGGGATTTTGACAACGACGTTCTCTTTAATTAATGTCACACATTTTCAGCTGCTTCCTGTTACATTTATTAAATATGGACAAATGTAATTAAACATAATGTCTTGTAGATAAAGCGTATTTGGGAAAAGATGGGTGGGGTTTATGTAACAAGGGGCCATGACCTGGAGTAGCAATTGTATGGTGCTTCAACCAGTGCATCTGTCGCTTAAACCCAATCTCAGGATTCAAATTTAGTCACTCAGCATTGCTGTGCTTCTGCTGTGGAGTAGAACCCCTGCAACAATTAGCTCAGGTGTTCTTTAAAGGACTTTGGCAATGCAAATGAGTAGAAATGTAAAATCTGTAGCTCATATTCTGAGCAAGTGCTGTGAATATGGGCCGCCTGCCAGCATACGGCACACATGGATGCACAGAAGTAAATAATGCTGAAATTAAACTGTCAGCATTTCTGTCATGGCTGGGTACATTTTGAACATGACAGCTCATGTAGGATATAGGACGTGACTGTAATGACTTTCTTGTGATAATGTTGCAGATAATAAAGAGTAGTTACAGGACACAGTTGCATACACAGCCTCCTTGTACAGTTGCAGTCTCACCTTCCAAAGACCTCATAAATTTTACAAGCTTCCCTAGTTTTGTTTTGATCTTAAATTTCCAAATCTGGTTGTGATTAAGCTGCTCAGTGAGAGCCTCTGGATGCCGTCCAAGCCCCTCACCACACGGGTCCCTCCTTAAACGCTCCCGTCTGCTGCCGGCTGTCCGCCGTTGTGCTTTCATTCAAAAGAGAGGGGCCCCCAACAGCCCGCTAAACCCACTGTACCGGGGTCTAGGGTCCCCTCCACGGGGAGTATCCGATGTCAACCTTCTGCTGCATGAGGTGATCCATGATGGAGCTCTGCTCACAGCACTAAGGTTTCAGCTCAGAATTTATCATTGTCTGCTCACAGCTTGGATCGCATGCAGCCCTCACAGGACCACATTAGGGCTATTTTAAACTGAATTTCCCGCCAGACTCCCTCCCCAGTGCACTATTTGGAAAATTGAAGTACGAGCATTTAAAGGCACCACGCTGGGATGGATTACCGCTTCTAGATTTCTAAAGAAGAGTTTGTTTCACCCAAATTACAAAATTAGTGTCTTGCAATGCGGCATGCTTTTATTATTCAAAAATATGAGATATGTCTTTCAGATTTCTGCCTCCTCCCTAACACCTCCATGAGACATTAATGGAATCTGATTTGCAGTTCGTGCTGCACCAAAAATGAGAAGTGTTTGAATGCAACAGCCTGGCTCACAGAAGTGTGGTTAAGTGGAAAGAGCTGTTTGGAAAACCAGTGATGCAAACCATGTGCAGAGAAAATGGTAAGGGGACAAAGTTGGGGATGATCAGAAATAATGAGCCTCTTTTATCGATATATCAGGTCACCACTGACATCCATCTGCCAGAAACAAACAAATATTAATGTAACTGCAGCCCCTGAGAGAAAAGCGTCTGTTAAACGCTCACGCGCCAAGTAGCTCATAGCCTCTAACTGTGTGCACACTGAAATAACAAAACCAGTCATGGAACTTTGTTATTGATTTTCCCAATCATTTAACATTGGGGTAGGTAACATCTGGAAATTAAACTAGCTGTAGCATGAGCTTCCTAAGGAAGCAACTCCACTGCGCCCTCCCCTTATGGTTTTTGCTCCAGCTTGTGTTTTATTTCGTTTTTGTTGTTCTCATTTTTTAAGTCCAGTTTGCACCAAAGATTCACATGGAGACTGAACAACTGCAGGGAAAGTTTCATGTGGTGTAAACTGGACCGTCTCAGCTCGACTCAAGCCTGCTGATGGCGTTGCCCGCAACTCAGCTTGTCAAGTCGCCAGAGGCCAGTTTTAGAGCATAAGGCACGTCACTTGTTTCAACAGCCAGTCAGCTCTCTGCGACGTCACCCGGCGCAGAGAAGTGTGGCGAAGAGCAGCCACTGGGAACACCCGCTCTCTGAAATGAGCTGTAATTGGCCAAAAAGTTCCCATCAGCCTTAATACGAGCCAAGAAGAGGTGCACAAGTCTAGTGTTCTTTTAGACCACCTGAATTCCAAAATGATGAAAGGTTGTTAAGGGATTTTTGCCCAATGACACCAAAAATAAACACCATAACGGAGACACGAGAAATAAAAACAGTACACGATTTGTAAATGCTAACAAGTACTGCAAATTTATGTTGGACAAAAAGAATCCGGGGCACTAATGCAATTTATCACAGGCCGATTATCATTTCATTACTTTCTACAAATGCTCCCTAAATGTACAGCCAAGAGATGTTGCTGGAATTTGTGGAACTGCAGAAATCTGGTGGATGGCTCTTTCAAAATAAGGACAAATTAAACCAAAAGTAGAAACATGTTTTAACCACATTTTAATAAAAAGCACAAATATATTAATGTTGACAATTTTCCAAAGCATACTGTTGAGATTACTTTGTTTTTTTTTGCTTTACTCCTGTTTTTTTAAGTGGCTTCCATTCATTTAACTTTGCTGTGAAAGACATTTTGAGCATTGAAACCTGCGTTACAGGAGATCCATCCAGGCAAAACTCATGTCTGCCTTTATATTATGCCAGGCACGACAGGGAGGGAGAAATTTGCAACTTCTTACGTTTGTTTTTGGGAGTTTAATTTGTGAGTGAGACACTCTCAAGTGTGGCAGCATTTGTTGTACATGATTTATGGTTTGGGATTTTTTTTTCCAACTCTGTTTAAGCCTCATCTGTGTACCAAACTGTGTTACTAATTGATTTAATTAGTGCACAGCATTTTTCCTTGTACAGCATTTCTTCGACATTGGTAGGTGATCTCTCTGCTGAGTGATGCTCACGAGCAATCTGATGAAAACAAATCTAATTGAAAAGTCATCACTTGCCCCTGGCATCTCTGCATGCTGTCATCTCGCGCCATGATTGACGGCTTCCTTTCAGGACTGTATCACCTACACGTTACATCAGCATGCACCTGTGTGTTTGGGGTTGGCTGGCAGACAAGATAATTGCAGAGAGGGTATAACCTGAGACGAGAGTGTGTGAAAACTAAGTAAGGCATGATGAAACACTTTATTGCATCAAAACAGCTTCACTTTTTTTTCCTTTCATGTTGAGATGGATGTGTTATTTAAAGGTTGTGATGGCTGCATATCTTTTATAACAAGCGCCCTCTGATGCACCACTGATGTGTACTTGAGTAGAGCAGTCTGAGAAATTAGAAAATAAGAAGTGCTGTATGCTTGCATGTTATATATTTAGCTACTTTAGCCATTAAGGATGTTTCATATCCATGATAGTAAGCAAGCCACAAACAAAAAAAAGCCTTCAAGAAAAATTTCAAACAGAAACAAATGTTCAGCAAGCAGTCGTGTAGAGAATTGCATTTTAAGCCCACTGCTTTTTGCGGGAATCAATGCCCCAATTACTCTGGATAATCAGACACCCCACCGTGTGTTTCAATGGAACCACCTTCTGCCCCCCCAAAAAGTCCCTGAGAAAACTGTGTGAACCCTGGTAAATCCAGATAGAGGGCCACTGATTTTATGAATATATATAGCAGTTGAATTTTTAAAAGAGTTTTTCAAAGCTGTGAGCTCCACAATTAAAACTTGCATTAATTTGTACCTGTAGTTCGAATTGACAGGACCAAGCGAGTGCTTTTACTTTGTGAATTGCATCATCTTATATTTCTGCCTGCTGAATGTGCTTAAATTGCCGCTTGTCTGAATCTGTGTGTGCATTGTAATTAATAATACTTACTGGAGAAGTTGTTTTTTTTTTCACATTAAGCCTTATAACAAGAATATCTATGATTATATATAATGTTCTACAGCATTATTATGACTAACCGTGCAGTCATGAGAGCTGGAGCTCCTTGCTGAGGCCACTGCTAGCTGAAAACATACTGGAAAACAACAGAGGTTCAGGGGCACGTCAGGTGCTTCCACAGTTGAAACACGCTCATTGTAGTGGTCTCCTCTCATGTTACGACACTAAAATATGAAGTGAAACAACAGCTTTTAAACCAGAAATGACTCATCTCAGCTACTCGAGGAAACAAACAAGCTATTTCCTGCTTTTTTGCTGCTGTTCAACTTTTTGTTTTAGTTTCAGAACCCGAGAGGACGCCACTAAACATTTGTGATCGTCTTGTCTTTTGAAACAAGTGATTTCTCAGTTGTTTTCAGGGGTTTTCAGCCAGCTGTGGCCTCAGCAAGGAGCTCCAGATCTCATGACTGGACTGTTCATCATAATAATGCTGTAGGACATCATATATAATATTAAATATCCTTATTATAAGGCTCAATGTGCAAAAAACACAAACTTCTCCTTTAATGGTTCATGTGGTTGCTTAGTTACTGGAGTGAACTGCTGGATAGCAGCTGTATAAATGGACAAAGTCAAACTAGGGACGCACATATGAATCTTATGTCTGTCTCATCTTATGTCTGTCTCTGGTGAAATATAAACAATGTGTTAACAATCTTGTAGTGTAATTCTGTGTAGTTGAAGAGGAGGCATGCTGGTATTCTCCCTCACAAACTGTGCTCAAGTTACATTTTCTTGATGGTGAATAGTTCACAGTGGGTGACCAGGAGGTGTGGCTGCTGGGGCATCGCTGCTGGACAGAAAATAGAAGTTAGAGATAGTGCCTTTTAAAGGTTCAGAACCTGAGGGGCTCAGGCAGGGGGTCCACAGTCCCACTTCCCGCCTGTGTGGGGGAGCGCTGGCCTGTCTAATCAGCCACGATCACAGCAGCCGAGCGAGCCCTGCCGGAAAGTGAGCGATGAGAATGTTTACTCCTCATTCCACATGCCCACCGTGAGCTGTTATGGGCCTGCCCTGCTATTTTTGCACATCCTCGCCCTGTAGGACAGCTGTGAAGGATTGCGTCGGCCACTCGCGGCACATGGCATTCCCTTCCATCTGTCGCCTGCGTGCTGAGCCGGTTCCAGAGCAGGTCGACTCCAACATGTCGCCTGCCCCACCATGTCGCCTGCCCCACCCCTCATAGTCATGGTTCGATAGCGACTCTCCTACACCAAAGACGTCCACATCGTTTCCAAGTCACTCCCACAGAGCTGGCACACCCATTACCAGCTGTCAGTCAAAACAACATGCCAAAACGTTGTGGACATTCCAACAGGCCCTTGATTCTCTAACAACATCTTACCAGGCTCCCGTTTTCAAAGACGACCACACTCACACTGCCCCCCTCTAAAAAGGGAACATGGGCTGCTGCCCTCTAAATTGCCTCCTAAGCAGCCACAATTACAACCTTTAGTGGATGGCTGAGCCAGCCAGCATGAGGGAGGAGGTTTTTACAGAAAGGGGTCAGATGAAATGCGGGTGAGTCAAGGATTCGACTGGTGTTGCAAGTGGCTTTCATCTCAAGTTAAAAGATCGAGTCATGATACAAAAACAAGACCAGAAATTTCTAACTCAACAAATACCCAGAACACAAATGAAGCTTTTTTTAAGAAAAGCACAGACTTGTCATCACCCTTAATTTAGACAAGCTTTGAGAATGCAAGAAGCTCAGCTAAGATATTTTTAACTGTCAGAGATTGTGCCGATGTAGTGTTAAATTACATCTTGCAAACAACAGCACAGCGCATTCTGTCTGCTGCTTCTATGACTTTTTCTTTTTCAGTTAATTATTTCGCTTTTTTAAATAAGCCTCTGACTGTTGGATTGTGCTAAAACTACTACAAGCCAGTGCGTCAGCACTGCAGTGTGAGTCGTAACAGGCTCGTCCTCTGTGGGTATTTTCACTGTGACTCAGAGAGCTGTTTACGTCTCAGACAAGTGAAATTAAACTGTGTCCTTTTCTTCTAAATAGATTACAGCTCCGCTGAAGTCTTTGTGTCTGGCGTGTAAAAAGATAATTGTTGTCACTTTAAAACCCCAATATTCCTACTGTTCATTATCATAATGGTTGATAGCGTTCAAAGATTAATTTCTCTGCGACACTCAGAGCGGGACCTCACTGCAATTCAAGAAGAACACTGATGCACAGCATTCACCCACAGGACAAAAACTCTCACAAAGTTTCCAACCAGCCTGTCCTGTTATCAGGACCCACATTTACATTTCTTCTCACGTGGGGATCTCTCGTGGCTGTAGTAATTATGACTGGAGTGATGGAGGAAGTCAGGGGACATGAAACTGTACATTTTAACCAAAAACTATGATCTTTGCCTAAGCTTTACCACTCTGCAGCTGTTTCACAATGTTAAGACACATGATCAAAAAGTCTGGTAAGATGAGGGTCTGGTATTCCTGATGCTGGTGCTCCTACTGGGAGTTATTTTGGAAAATTCCAATGTGTCTGTTTTGGGAGTCATTGGGAATCAACATTAGGTAGGAGGATGTTCTGTTCTTCATCCCTCCTGCAGCTTATCACAAAAAAAATATTATTACCAATGTAACACAAGCTTAGACATATCTCTAATTTCCTTCTTTTTAAACTTTTAATGTGATGTTTTAACAGTGCAGGCTACTGAAAATGCTCTTATCCATATAATTGTAAGTATCAAGGATAAGTAAATTCCAGCTCATGCCACAAAGTGTTGTGCAAATGAATAAATGAAAACAGATCAGTTGGAAAGAAACAATATCAAACTTGTCACCTATAAATTCAGTTCATTCAGCCTTTCCGATATGAGAGACTGGATTGAAATTTAAACTAGACCTAAAGCCAGAGTTACAGGTAAGTCTGATGTTTTTATACTTGCAGAAGGAGAACAAGTTTCAGCAGAGAAACTTTCAAACTGGGATTGTCCG
Organism: Naso thynnoides; assembly: GCA_029783665.1. Lineage (NCBI taxonomy): Eukaryota > Metazoa > Chordata > Actinopteri > Acanthuriformes > Acanthuridae > Naso > Naso thynnoides. Next base: position 26,344,262 of record JAQLOL010000006.1, on the reverse strand, counting down.
GGAGATCTACTTACGACTGTGATGAATGTGTTTAGCAACAAGGGTGATTCCACCGAAAAGAAACACACCGAGAGATCTGCTCCCAGATGTGTTGACTCAAGAATGAACTGACCGGAGCCCAGAGCACAGCTGTCAAGACGTGGTGCAGCAGCTCAGCACACATCACTCCCGTTTCCTCTGAGCGTGGGTGTAGACTTTAATTGCACAAAGGCTAATATCAGGCTAATGGAAAACAGCTGCCAGGGGGCCTGACAGAGAGAAAGTACAAGATAGCTGCTTTATAGTCAGACATACTCCAAACATTAATTTGAGAAGCAGCCGCAAAGGAGTACACTGAGACCTCACCGGCTTTTATTGTAACATTCATTTAGGGACATGAAGAGCTGAATAACAACATCAAAAAGTACAGGGAGCAGTGGAGAAGCGGCTCCCGTCCCAAGCTTTTTTTTTTTTTTTTCAGTTGCTCCATGATATCGGATGGACACCATCTTTCAAATTACAATACCGCCCAACATGTGATGCCAGAGTCTCCCACTGGATCTGTCAGTACATTCACATGACGTTAGAGAAAGTAGATTTATTTGTCCGGCTGAAACCAGCTTTTAAAATGCATCTAATTATGTTAGTCTGACTGAAATTGTACCAAATTGAATTTCTCAAAATCAAGCTGACACTCAGAGAATGCAGTAGAGAGTCGAATTACTCCTGCATGTGTTCACCTCAACCGGACCTAGACTGGCCTAAGCAATCTGCGTGTGATTGATAGTCCCCTCTTGGCTGTTTTTAGCCATGATTCGAACAGCATAAATTTGTGGAAGAGAGTCGGAAAGAAAACTAGATTCCTATAAGCACAAAAGGTAGCATGCGTCGATTTTGTACTAAAATTAAAGCATAGATAAGTTGTCTATGTTTTCACTGTTTAACATGGATTCCACTAGCTGCTTGTTAACTTGTTTGTAGCTAGTTTGGCTAACCAGAGGAAGACCCAATAGCAACCAGGTGAATGGGGAATATCGCCGCCTACTGTAGCGGAATCGGACAAAAAATGGATTCTCACTCAGCCCTTGTATATAAGGACAAGGACAGTAGTTTAATTAAATGGCCAAATTTAGCTATAACAGTAGCTCGACTTAACTGTGCATGTAAACGTATGTGTTTTTGGTAAAGGCTTTTCTTTTGAGTGTAGTAAAATTGTCTTCTGCTGTACAAGTTGGCACCGAGTTTCAGGTGCAGTTGGAATTGAGGTGCTTTATTGCAGAACTTGAATATTTGTGTGCCTTATGTAGTGATGCTGTTCTTGAACAATCCAGGTAATAGAGTTACAGCCATCCAGTCTGTGGATGTAATTTACTTGTCTGTTGGTTAGAAGTTATCAAAGATGAGTATTCAAATTCTCCTTATTTGCTTATCTTAAAAATGACAAACTGAAAGCAACTCCTAACCTTTTGGTTACCAAATTTCTACATTCTGTGCTCAGGAAAAACAGCAACAGAGGAAAACATCCAGGGCATACCTTAATGGTAGCAACTAAATTTAGCTAATTAGCTTTTTCTGTTTACTTATGAGGATGTGCTGTGAGGCTGGCAGGAGCCAGGCTGATAGCCGTGCGCCATATGGTGCATCCAGGCAAACCATTGGAAATCCATGTGCTTGGGAAGCTGCTCAGCTGAACCTTGGAGAGTGATGGGGTGGGGGATGTGGCGGGTGAGGGAGAGATAGAGAGCGGGAAAGTTGGAGCATCCACTCCCCCCCCCCCCACATCCATCATAGGGAGCCTGGTGTCTGCATCTAATCAGATCTCTGCTGAGAGCCCAACCGAAACTTGATTAAAGGCTGGACTCTTGATGTTTTACTAGCTTTCTCTACCACTTAACCGTCCTTTCACCACCTGCCCCTGTAAAAGTATCCGCTCCTATAATGTTTATTTATGTGTTTATTGGCTTTCAGCCATTAAAGAAGCTCTACATCTCTCTCACTCGCTCAACCTCTGCACTGCCCGACAGTTTCTACCCCATAAACGGGCATTGCTTGCGGATAAAGAGGCTGCTGGGAGGAGGTTGTTGCATTGCTGTTGCTTTGCAAAAATCTCATCCCAAGCTGTGTGTCATTTCTTACCGGTGAAAAGCAACCTTTATCCATCTCAAACTTTGCTTTTCTCTCCTATTCTCAACTGCATATCTTTTTCTACAAGCTTTGCACCATAAATATGTATCATGTAATTTTACTGACCTATACTGAGGAGTGTTCTGGAACTATACTACACTGCAGTCGGCAACTTCGCTGAATTGTTCCTGAACTGGAAATAGTAGCTCAGAATTTTCAGTCCAAAAGCTCCCGGTGCATTCCCTGAATGTTTATGAACATGGCCCCAGGTATTTTAAATAATTTAAGGGAACCAGCTTTATTTTTCCATTCACAATTTGTTCCCCATTTTGTGACTGACTGTCAGTTGGCTTTGGGCATTTCCGCATAGTTGGGTCTCTGCATGAGTTGAATTTCAGAGGCAAATGCTGTATGTGGGCCTATTAATTAGCTGTCAAGAAAAGGCCAATGGCGAGACATTCCAGCTTATTACAGATAATGCCATGGATTCAGTTAAAAGTAATTATGATGACAATGTTGAGTCCAAGTCGGTGATGCCATAAGAACAGATGGTAGATAATCAGAGCTTCATACAGTAAAGTCAAATAGAGCGAGAAAGAGAGAGCCGGTTGCCTTCATGCTGAAATTTAATTTGTCTGCCACTGTATCCGTAATGGCTGCAAGTGTCTTTGAAGGGTGGGAATTGACAGACTCTCTTCAAAATGGCTTTGAGGCAGGCTCTCTCTCTCTGCTGTCAGGAAAGGCTCTTCTGTACACAGGAAATTGTCTTCCAGGTGTCCTAATATCTGCTCTGTTAAATATTTGAATATCCAGATTGAGGTGACAGCATTCCATCCACTTCTGTTTGCTCCATTGACGCTTGTCTCTGTGCTGCACCAGCTGCCTCCTCTTCAATACCTGCGGTAGTGGTGTTGTGACTTACTGACTTGATTCACGCAAGGCTGCGGTTTGCATGAGGAAATTTGAGAGTAAGATGGCCTTGAAATGGAGTCATTCTGGTCCAGATTATGGAGGGAATGATGAGCGCATTCATTTCCCCTCGAAGTTCTGATTCATAGAGCGGCTGAGAGCATCTTTATTCTCATTTCTGAGCAATTTTATGCACTCTCCAAATTTACTGTGTTAAGTCATTTCCATTTTTGACTGTTCTTAAAGGATTTGCGGTGTAAATCAAAATGTAACTAACAAAGCTTGGATGTGACATATTTTGGTGGTTAAGTTAGAAGCAGCTGAACAGCCTCAATGATTGATTCAATTCCCTCAGTTGAATTTTAAAAATGGTAGCCGTAACATCCCTCTACAAAGAAATAAAGAGAAAAATGATCATTTGATCATTGTAAAGTTGTAAGCCTCTGATTAATATTGATCAAATTATCCATCAAGCCCTTTTGCTCTGTTCGGAAACACACGACTTAATTAGGTGCTTCATCTGTTTTTCTTCTCCTTTGTCTCCCATCAGCACATTCCAGAAGAAACTTAAAAAAGCTCACCAAATCTCTATGTAAATACCCCCTAGAATATGAAGGGGAAAAAAAAGAAAATCACAAACTGAATTTTTGACAAACTGAATACAGACAAGCTTTGGAAGTCCATTGATGTCTGCGGTCCTTACTTTCAAGAGTCTTTACAATTATTGATCTCGACAAGTGAAGAAGAAATGCAGGATGCCAGCAGTGACAGCAGATCCCCAGGGCAGCTCGTGTCAGACACGGAATGCACCTGAACCCCTGTGGAGGTGTTTGTGTAGAAAGGTGGAAAAGTTATTTGAAGCTGGAAAACATACAAAACCTGTCACAGAGTATAAATCATAACGGTAAAGAAATAATTTTGCTTTTGCAAGCTGGGAAATAGACATCCTACTTGGATAGGAAACATACTGAGGACAGTGAATGTAAAGTGGCGGTCAGGATGCGGCATTAGTGTGTGACAGTGTTTGCTTAATGT
>JAQLOL010000006.1:26314315-26324410 GCA_029783665.1 Naso thynnoides | reverse complement strand
TATAGTCAATATAGCATCTATTAAACTGAAAGTAATATAAATGATTTCTGTTTGGAAGAAAACATTTTCCTTCCCCCAGGCAAACTTTTTTGTACAGTGTTTTATTTATGCTCGGCACAGAAATTATCCAAAAGCTGATACTCCACTGGATGTTGTTGGTGTGTAACTTTTAAACTCTGTATCTGTGTACACACATTTGCAGCTTCGCCCCATAGCTTTGGAGATTATACGTTCAAGTCGGAAGCTCATAAATAAAACCTGTGGGTCGATAGAATGATAAAAAAAAAAAGCTGCATCTCTTTTTGTCCTGTGTTGACCACCACCCGCTTATCCACCTATCCAACCCCCTTCCACTTGTCCATGTGTGCACATGCGGAAGAAATCCTCTTTTTTTTCGCTGTTGTTCATTGGAAGGTCGAAAGGATTCATTTGCATATTTTGTCTGTCCTTTCAGTAAGCAGACCCCTCTGATTTATGAGGACCCCATCAAAAGCACAACTGTCAGGCACAGAGGCTCGTCTGACAGATGCAAATTGCTTTGAAGATTTATTGATGAAACCACTGCTTTAAAATGTGCTGTTGAATGCATTGTGAGGCATCCACCGGTTTCCATTTTAGTAAAAGGAAATCCATTTCAATTTCTAAAGCAGCACTGAGCACATTTTTAGAACTCAAACTTTATAATTTGCAATCCTGCAGAGTATTGCCAACATAAATGTATTTTTCACATAGATTTCCCCTAATTGCTCTTAGTTTGCTGTAAATGCTGTAAAAACATGCTTGTGACAGGTAATAAGAGAGAATGAGTAATTAATGTATTTGTCTTTCTTGGACATTTATGTGTTAGTTAAACTGTAACACAAGCAAGAAGCATATTTAAAAGGAAAAAAAACAACAACAACAAAAAAACCATTTCAACAGCTGCTGAAGTTGGGACCTGAGAAATCTAAGCAAATGGAAACATGGTGAAATAAAGATTGTGAATAAGGTCCTTTATTTTATTCACCAGATGGCATCATGTTCAGCAGCAAAGTCTGATTCTTAAGTGTTTTTGAAAGCACCCTTTAGAAGAAAAGTCTTTAAAATGGTCCCTGCTTACGGCTGCTTTAGGTCATGATGAATGCTGCGCTTTGGAATAATAAGTACAATAAGTCTCAAGTCTCTTGAGTTGATTTTTGTAGCTGAAATAAATCAAACCATGGAAAGCTGCCAGGAAGATATGAATTGAATCTAAAAAACACAAAAAGATGTGCTTTGGCAAATACTCAGTAATGTAGAATATAGTGAGATTTGTCCCCCACATTTGACCCATCTGAGTTCTAGGAGAAGTTAGCGAAGCCATTAGCAATATGGTCCTTTTCACTTGTTTTACAGCACAACTCAAGTGTTGTGGATGTACTAAAACCTACAGTCAGTATTGCGAGGAGGGGCGACAATATGGACCCAGAATCACTGCCCAGTATTTTGAGGCTGAATTGTGATAAATGATACAAAGGAAACCTCTGTTTTTTTTCCCCCCAAAGCAGCCTCTGTTGTTGAACCTCAAAGCAACTTTTTTTTTTAAACACAGACTACAAAAAGATAAAATACAAAGAAAGAGAAAACATGTGAATTGCAAATTAAAAACTCAAAATGCAGAGCTGCAAAAAAACCCCAAAAGATATTTTTAACCTAATACCTAATACCTACCTACCATCTTTATTGTAAGGATGGTTGCTGTTGCCTTTACAGAATTTTAAATATTGATTTGTTCAGGCCAGCAAGGTACACAAAGCTTAAAGAGACGGTAGCCAGTTAGCACAACTGAGCAGCAGTTCCCCAACCCACAGCTCTCCACTGAGCTTCTGTTGGTTGGCACACTTTATTTGTGTCGATCTTGTTTTGGTTTTTGGCAAATGTGCGGCGTTATTTTTTTACACCATGTTGCAGACTACATGCCAAGTATGCCTTTCTAAATGGTTGCCATAAAAGATAAAGTGATATCTTGACATGACTGAGAGCTGTTGGCTTGCTGTCTTACACAACCTCTGTTAGGTGCAAAGGTCCTTGGGCCCGAGGGTCCGGAGACAGCCCTCCAGTAAAAGGAAAATCAACAACTGTTTTTCTGAAGCATCACAGGGCCGTTGGAGGCATCAATCTGAACTAGTGAAGGGAAGACAAAACAAATCTTGGGTTTGCTCGTCTTCCTGTCTGAGAGTCCTGAGGTGTCCTTAAAGTGCAGAACTGGTTGTCTTCCACTATGACTCACTTCATGCAATTAGAAGACAAATCAGTGCTCCCGATTCTCATGTCTCTTCTTTATATCTGACACGTCTTGGGCTGATGTTGCCTTGTTTGTTCTTGGCAATCACTCGTTAAAAGCATTTATTTTATTATCTTTCTAAAAGTATGATGAAGAAACATCTTGTTTAATGCAGAGAAATAAGGCTTCACACTTAACATTTCCTTTCACAGGAGCTGCTCTTATCTTTGCCTCTTGTCTGCCTATAAATATAAATTTATTCAACATCAAAGTCTTTTTGCGTCACGAGGAAGGTGTGGGTCTGAATTAGTTACTCAGTTGCACCTCATTTACCCTGTTAGCACTCTGTCATTTAAAGTCCACATGTGCAGAAACAAGCCACGCAGACTTAAACCTGCACTGTAAGAAATTTACTGCGAAATTTACAGTTACTGGCAGCAATTAACCAGTAACCTACTAAGCCTACTGTTTAACATGCAGTATTGTACTGTAAAAATGAATTACAGTATTTTTTATGAAGCGGTTAAGTATCGTGGATTTTTTTTTTATTTTTACAATGTGAGGCAGTCTGATCAGAAACCTTGCTGCTGCATATTCTGTGGGTACAGTATGTAAATATTCACTAACGTGCTTTATTTCTTTTCTCTCCTGCCATGTGGTGTTGTGGAATGGCCTTTTCTTGTCTGTTATGTCAAGGTAAGAGAATTTTATCTCTATTTTCCTCAGAGTCTCATAAGAAATTATCAGAAATCCCGCAGCTGTTCTGAGAATACAAAGGGCAAACTGTGCCATCCGAACAAAAGCCAATAACTCTACATAAGCAACAGTGCTGACCCTCTGCTATCGCTGCTTTAAGATGTCCTTGTCTGTTGTACATAGTGTACAGGCAGCGTTGAGTTCAGTGGATATTAGTGTATTGACTGAGGAAAAAGGAAATTGTTTCTGTACCAAAATCTGCCTCTAGACCTCCTCACACAAGTTCAGAGAGGAGCGCTTCTCTGTGGGTAAAGTGCTGGGCTCAGCCTTACAAGAACACGCTACTTTGAGCGTCTTCATCCTGCTGGCTCTGTGGGAATTTCTGATGTTCAAAGGAGTCCTACTTTAGCTTCCCCTGCATCACTTTAAGCAGAGAGAAGCAATCCATCCTCCACCTCCTTTTTTGTTTCATCTGCTCGTCTCATCCTTTGCAAAATGCCACTATTTGACGGTGAAACTGGAGAGCAGGTGCTTTTATATCTCTGATTAGCAGTGCCTGCATGGAACTGTGGTTTTCCTCAAACTAATGCTGGAAAGCTTCAGTTGCTGCATAACAAGCCTGTTTACACTGCAGTGGCAGTAATGTGAGTTTACCCTTGAACAGCTGTCATTGGTTTAAAGGTGTCAGGTGGCAGGAGGCATCTCAGAGCGCCTTTGTTTGATGCTTTTTTTTTTTCTTTTTTTTTCTGAAGAGAAATCCAAGTGGGTTCTCAGAATGCATAGTTGTTTTTATGATATCTGGTATTGGGAGCTCATTCCACCCTTTGATCCAGATCACGCCCCATTCTGCTAGGTTATAACGTGTAACTTGAGGAACACAGAAACACAAAACATACTACAGGTGTCCGCTTAACTTACGCTTTCTAGGGAGCGTCATCAGTTTTCTTAGTCAATGTAAAAATGCATGATTCCTCTGTGGTGAACCCGAACCAGTGTGTAAAGTGGGAACCCTTTTGGCAACACCTCAAACTGTATTCCTATTATTTGTAATTATTACTGTATTATTTATGTTATTTTTTGTTTTACACTGTAAATACATTTTCTGACAGTGCTGAGGCACAGAATAAATTTACATCCCTGAAACACTTACATGGTCTGCTATGTAGAGCTGGGCAGTAAATTGATTTTAAATCAAAATTCAAATTAATTTGTTTTGAAAAATGTCAAAAAAATATGAAATTTGTGTTTTGTTTTTTTTCCTAAACTAGGGTAAATACAGTAGCCTGCTGTTCTCTTTCAGCTCCGGGCTCTAATTCTTTACAAGTGAAGTTTAGTGAAAGTGAGGCTGGCTCTTTACTAATCCAAAATTGGGGGATTCATTGTTGTTTGATCCTCATTTAAAAAAGTTTGGTTTGGTTAAAGCTAGGTTTGCACTTTATTCCCCAAAGGGAAATTAATGTTTGTTTGAAATAAAAACAACATATTTTAATGTCTCATAAAAAAAATCTGGGATTTTATCTCCAGGCCATTTTGCCCAGCCCGACCGCTGTGTAGTGTTTTTACATACCATTTTTATTTTGTGCTGAAAACCTGTTGACAGACAAGACAAAAGAAAAAAAAAAATAGTGCTTCAAACTCTGTTCAATAAAAATGGTCTAAGGGCATGTTCAGTTCAACAGCGCTGACTATAAAAGCTGAAAACAACAATATTTGGCATATCAAGTTTAATTGTAGCTTTAATATCAATGCCAAGCTTTTGAATTTTTGAATGTTCAAAGTGTTAAATGGAATCTAAAGTATGCCATCGCAGCCTTTTCTATTTAAAACCACAGCTTTACAAGTCTGTAACTGCTGGGCTCATTACAGTTTACAGATATTTAAAAGGATCCAGAGAAGCTGAGAAACCCTTTGTTAAAGTTTTTATAAAAATTCAGATTTAATTTGTATTTATGGGCACAAGGAGATTCAGTATCAGGTTTATTTTAGAGCAAGTCTTCAGACAGGTGTGTGTGTGAGCCTGGCCAAGGAAAAGTATTGGATTGAAAGAGGTTTATGTGTGCGAGTGTGGGTGCACATGTGGCCTCGCATGACCTAGTTGTTTGTCCTCCTTTTCAATTCTCAAAAGGTTAGATTGAAATTCTGGTTAGGTTTGCTTTTGGCTGAAGGCAAGTGGGGATTCATTGTCTCCAGTCTAACAACTCCTGGTTCATGCAGGGCAAGGCCGCTGTCAGTTTAATGATATTGCGACACAGGCTGCATTACAATAGCTCCTCCATCTTCCCCACATTCTCAAAAATCTTATTTATTTATTTATTTTAAACTTCAATCATTATACAATCTTCAGTGTTTTTCTGGATTATCATAATGATAATCGCACAATGCTCTGGTGTAATGAATCTCCACAGTAGGGAAACAACACGCCTTTTAAAAAATTCAAATATTTGAGTGCAGAGCAGCGGCGTGTTTGCACTAATGTGCCCCTGAGCATCGCTGCTGACTTGCAGGGTTGTGTTTCTCTGTCTGGAAGGAGATAAGAGAAAAGGTGAGGATGTGGAGGGGAGGTAAGAGGACATGTTAAATGCAAATATCTCTCCTCCTGTCCTCTGCGCTCTTGCAGAAACAATAGGCTGGATTCTGTTTGACATGGATGAGCAGTACAAGCTCTCTCTCTCTCCTTGCCTCTTTCTTCCTGCTTCGGAATATATTTCACAGCTGTCCAAGAGGGCTGAGGGAAACTTACTGCAAACATTAACAGTCTGTAGCTGTGCCTTTTGTGGCAAACTGTTCTAAAGCCACAGAGGCTTAGAGGACAAGATATAAATGCAGTTCTAAGACTAGCTAATACAGATTTGGTAATGAGGGGAGGAGAAAGGCTGAATTAAAGCCAGATTTACGTCACCGTGGAAGGAGTGGAACAGGATGGCATTTCATGGCTATCACTTGGAAGTATTCAAGTGTTTCACTGGCTGGGATTTATCCAGGTGCCATACAGATACTGCTACTGCTTAAATGTGATGTGACGTGATCCAAGAGGGTATATAGACCATATTTATAGACGTGTCAGAAGGACATTTCCTCTTTGCACCCCTAAAGATGAGTCATTTGTGAAGAGCATCATTCCCCTAAATCTGCTAGATGAGAAAACTTGGACTAATTTCTCTACTTCTGTCTTCAAAGACAGTTCGATCAAGTCGTGGTTCAGGTCTCGGAATACATCTAATGTGAAAAAATTTTACATCTAATGTGAAAAAAACAATTTAGCAATCAACAGCCCATGAAGAGGATATGAAGGTATCAAGGGAACTGTGGTGGTTGATGCTCACATGTCCCACCTCAGGACCTTTCTGGCTCTGACTTCTTGCACAAATCAGTGCAACTTTGATATCACGGCAGAAGATTGCCCTTCTTATATGTCCTCCATCAAAGTGTCACTAGTTAGAAAATAATAATGTAAAAGATAAGTTTTTTTTTTAAAGCAACAAATAAGCAAACACGTATTTGGCGCCCAAGCTCCGACCTCATCACTTGCTGCAGATAAGTTTACATGATATAGAAGAGTGATGAGCAAATAGGCAAAACATACCGAACCTCCCGTCAGAGTCTGCAGTTGAATATGCTGGGGTGGCGGTGGGGCTGAAAGAACATGCGGTAATACAGATGCAGGGCAGCAGTAGCAACGGCAGGCAGAGGGAAACCGCCAAATTAAGAGGGCACAAATGCTAGATGTGGAGAATGAGGCATGTGACGTGTCACATTTGTACAATTTGTTGCAGCTCAAGTTGTCTGCCTCAATTGCAGGCGTCGCTTCATACATAAATATTTTCCTCAATCTATGATCAGCATGTTAACTTAGCATTTTATGTTACTGCATATGTAGGCAACAAGTTATTTTAGGCTTACCAAAGCAGCTTTAAGTAAAAACCACATTATTCTATCCTGCAGAACAAGCCAGCGCAAGAGAACTGAATGTTCCACAGTTTTAATGCACTACACCAAACATCCTTAATGAATACATTCAGGCTACTGCAAGTTATGTACATAAAATGATATTAAGTCATATGATATCTGGCTCACAACGTCCTTCGTAGTTTCAAAACATTCACGGTAAGAGATACAGAGACCTAATGAGTGCAGCTTCCCCACCACACAGTGATTCTAGGGCCTGAACCCAGTGAGAGGCCGTGGTGAATACATTAAAGTCGGAATGAGGAAGGAGAACAGCACAAAAGATATCTGTAATGCAATAAGAATGAATAAAGGGCTTTTTAATGAGGAGGCCTCCCTTCCTTACCTCCCTCTGCCAATCCAATTGTTTCATTATTCTGAGTGGTAAGTAAGAGCTGCGGGGCTCCAGAGCTGAGTTTTACCAGAGACAGAGGTTAACCGGGTCAAAGCATGATCAAATCTCCAGTCAAAAGGAGATTTATTATGATTTTACATCATGTAAAGGTCATCCTTCACCTTCCACCCCCACAACAGCAAACATCCGCCACGCTGATTCAGTTTTGTGCATGTATATGTATTTTTAATCTTGGTCCATCTGCATTCATGCTCGATGTTTCAGTGAACACTTGATCTTTATTATTCTTAAAACTAACCATGTTTCCCTTCAGCATTAAAGCGTGCAGGTAGCATCTGTGAAGTCAGCTGTAGGTTTCTGAAGAAAGAACAGAAAACTCAAGTTTGGTCAAAATGATGGAAGCTGTGATGGAGCAGAGGCGGAATGTGAGAAGGACGTAGCTGCAGAAAAGGTGGTGGCCTCGGAGGCAGACGTCTGAGCCTCTGCCTCCACAACTGACCGGAAGTCACGAGATCTCCGCAACAGAAGTTTGTGTTCTCAGTGTTGTTATCGATATGTGCGTATTCCACAAGGTTTTGTTTGTTTGTTTGTTTGGTTTTTTTTTGTTTATTCGTCATTCAAGGGCTGAATGTACAAACAAATGGCAGTTATCACTAGGCTCCAGTCTTTCTTTAAATCGTAATAAGATAATAAAGATTATTATTCATATCATCACTAGCATTGTGGCTAGCGCCAGCCAGCTCTGGCACTAGTGACCGCTTGTCTTATATTTTCGACTTGTGGCTAGCACCGAGCGAAGACGCTAGCGTAACATTAACCGCCAACACTAATTTCTCTAATGTAACTGGCAAATAAATTACTCATCAACAGTTTATGTCCAGTTTACAATAAACAATGCCTTTGCAGCTAACTCAGCTTGTTATGCTAACATTAATATGAAGTTGGGAATAGTAGAAAATATATCAGTTACGTTTAACATTAAGAATAAGACAAACTTCTGCTACAGAGGTCATGTGACCTTCTGTCAGTTGCTGAGGCATAAGTTAAGATGTCTGCCCCCATAGTCTGCAGATAGGTAGGCCTACTGTTGTGGAATGTGGAAGCGTGTGAGGCTCGATGGCTGACGATGATGTGATCGGGCATCTGTCAAAAAAGTGAACACACCCAAAATCATTCTGTATAATTTCTCCCTGAAGGAAAAACACCTAGAAATCACTTCCTGGCACACATTTAACTCCAACACCCCTGCAAGACCGTTTTCATGAGCAAACCCCTTCTCACCCTTTCATATTTGATCAGCGAAGGAAAATCTGACATTACCGTTACGTAAACATGTTTTCCATTCTAAATGAAATCGCTCTGATCAAAGGCGTCGGGTCAACTGTTTCTATGTGATTTGATGTCACAGTCTGGTGTTTTCATGCACTGATATGTTCAATTGGTACAAACGTCTGAGATGCAAAAAAAAGTGATAAAAACATCATCTATTCACTTTCTTACAGCTTCATTCTTTTTTTTTCTGATATGTATTAAATAGGTTGTTATTTGTCATATCCCTACCGTGTGTTTGCCCAATAATATTCAGTTCTGTAGGAGTTTGTCTAAACACAAACTCTCCTCAGAGGTCCAGTTAAACTTGGAGTTCAACTTCCTCTCGGCACAGACTGAAGTCGTTTTGGCCTTTTCCCCCTGATTGGGGTGTTTGTATGGAGCATTTTTGTTGTTTTCTGGCTTTTGAAGCCTTTCATGCTGTACAGAAACGTAACTACAGAGACAACACAGAGGTAACCTCTGCTGATTGATGCTGTAAATTGGCATATCTGGTGGCTCCTGCTGTTATACACCAAGCGTGGAAGTTCAAACCCTCGAGTCAGACACAGAGAACATCTGAACTGCAATGTTATTTATTACTCTCAACAGTTGGTTGTGTGTAGGATGTAATGGGCACGCTTGGGAAGCCAGTGCTAATGCAATATTTAGACTTCTTCTTTACATTAAAGAAAGAATGACCAGGTTTTCATGTGTTAGGACCAACAGCAATTACAGGCAGTGATGTACTTACATAAAACTCCCACTGAGTGCAACCCAAGTTGTTTTTAAGGCACTAACTTAATAATAACAAACTATCCTGCTGAATTTGCCGGTCAATAATGGAAGTTTTCAAAGCAGCAAAGATAAATCTCTGCTCAGAGACAGCCGGTCCCGAGAGCCCCTCTGTGTTTTTGTAGTGGCAGCATCCTTTTGTAGATTTTAACTCATTCTGGAGAAACCTCACACGCAATAGGTTGTTTGAGTTCGTCTTCAGTGCTCACTGAGGAATACAGCTTTTCATTTGGTGTTGTGGCTGTAGGGCATTGCTGGTGTTCAACTCAATTGAGCTATCAGCCATCTTTGCCTTGTTGCACACCAGAGGGGGAGCTGTATGAATCATTCAATCACAGATCATCCCCGAGTGTAAACAGCCTGCGTGTGCAAATTGAGTTGATTGCAATAATTGGATGTTTAGCTGTTTAGTTTAGATGTTTGTCTTGAATGGAATATTAGAGCAACAAAGTTTTGTCGGCTGTCAGACGATTTTGTCGATGCATTTGCTGAAAGTTGCTGTCGTGCTGATCCGAGAGCAGCTGCTGACTTAAATGAAAATCTTGCTTATTTTCATTCCACCTGATCTTTTAAAGATTGGAGTTAGCTCTAAAATTACTTTTTTTAAGACGCACAAAGCATTCTTGAGTAACGTTAAACTAACAAAGTTTTTGCCGTCATACGTGATTTTTAGTTCCGCTTAAAGCTATGGTCTACGATCTGAAAACCAGTTTGGCTGTTGAGACAGATTTGAAAAACGCATCCTGCCCATCCT
>JAQLOL010000006.1:26299279-26314215 GCA_029783665.1 Naso thynnoides | reverse complement strand
TAAAAAAAAAATACAGCCTATTTTCACTTCATTTGTTGTGCTCTGCACCACAGCCTCCGTTTTTCTAAACACACACACACACACACACACACACACACACACACACACACACACACAGCGGCGCTTAAAATCAACGACAGCCCTGTCTGATCATGGCTGGGTCTTGCTGGATTTTACACAGAATGTTAAACCAGCGTGGACCGGATTGATTGTATAAAACATGGTCCCATTGTTGCACAGGTCCTCGAGTCCGGGCTGACCTCTCATCTAAAACTAATTGCACCCTGGTTTGTCAATTCAGATGTCTTATTTTCCTCCTGTGAGTCACATGTAGAGTTTTTTGTAGTGCTGGGACTCTTGTACTGAAATTCAGGCCTAACTCAGACAGCTGACGCCTCATACAGTTTCAGCTGACCTTTAGGATGAATTTCTAGTTTAAAAACAGCCTCGGAATTTTATCCTCCATCTCTTTAAATGGATTCACAGTGGATGGGATCATGTCACGGTCAGTTCGACCAACTGGAATGTTTATTTGCTCCTTTAACATACAGAAGGAATGTGAGTATTTTATTATTACAGCCTCCAACAATTCCGGAGCTCTCATTTTAAATTAGGGCAAACATCCAAAAGATTGCTGCGGATGTGGGTCCGAGTTTGAGCGCCGTTTCCATTGATGGGTTATCCACTTGAACAAACACCCCAATTTCAGATGTTATTTTAGAGCCTTTTGTAGTGAAGTATGGCTTCCATAGATTTGTGAAATAAGTGATAGAAGAGAAATTCAAAGTGTTTCATTTGCCTTGTCTTTGGAACTGGAAAGTATTAGATTTTGGGGATAAGGCAGCTTTGTGTCCTTGAAAAATTGATGATACCACTGTAAAGGGATCAATTCCCTGTATGAGGGGATTTATTGCATTTTGGGGGAATGATTTTTGGCCAGGAACCAAAATAAATTAAGATCTGTGGGGAACACACAGTATAGTCTGCATATCTGGTTTACAGTATGTAGGTGGAAAGGCAGTATTGTGTTTATCGTTGCTCCCAATGTGAGGTATCATTTGTAAAGGCTCCCAGTGGATATGTCTTCTCCTCTCACAAACAGAACATATAAACAGCAAAAAAATAATCACCCCTTCTGTTTATGTAGGCTTTTTAGGCTTTGTTTTTGTACTCAGACGGTTCGCTGCAAAACACTGTGAGGGATTTTCGTTCCAAGGTTGAATTTTGCATGCAGATAAAAATCCTTCTTGAGCTCCGCAAAGGTCATCGAGTGCTTTGATGTTGTTTGACAGCAGCTTGCCCACATAACCCCTACCTGTCCTGAGCAAGCACTTCTGACATTTTCCTCAAGCAATAGTGATGGATTGTCTCGGGAAGCATTGTGCATGAGCACATCATTCCTAAGTGGATGTCTGTCTGTGACAAGATGGAGTCTGAGGAATGTAACAGCACTTCAATCTCAGATGTTGAAAGAAATAAGGAGCTGCACGACTGGTTGAATCTTTATCCTTATATATTTTCCTCTAAATAACAGATTTTTTTCACCATCATTCTTGTGTGTAAGGAAAAAAAAGGTTTCACTGCTTTCACTTTCCTGCAACTTAGTTTAAACACAGAAACGTTTTTTTCACGTGTCTTCATAGAGTCACTGCCTGCCAGGCAGCTGTGATTGGTCGGTTTACCTTGCGTACATACTTATGGTCGGCTTGTATTTGGTTCCCGGTTCCTTTAAATGATTTCATTTTGATTGGTGAATTTTTAAATTGTCAGAATTACAAATAGAGTAAATGTGTTTTGTTAATCAACTCCAGGCTCTGCAAAAGTAAACTAGTTGAAATGAAAAGAAAATATTAAACAAACAAACAAACAAAAAAATTGAACTCTTCAGGTGAATGACACTGTGTCAGTGTCTGTGCTGACATTCTCCTAACGTCGCTGAAATCCAGAAGGCACAAATATCTCGACGTCCGGACATTGAATCAGACATGGCCGTCAAAACAGTTGTGTGTTAACACACTGAGCTCCAACAACATGACTTAACACACCACAGGATTGTTTTATGAACCCGGACACAACGTTGTTAAGTTTTCCAGCCTGTCAGGGGATCGTGGACACATTCTAATCGCTCCCGATCGATTATTGTCGTGTCACACACCCCTACATACAAGGTACTGTTATGAGCAGAAAGCATCACCATCGTGCTGATTAAACTGAATTTAAATGAGAAGCTCAAATCTGGATCTCGAATATTACATCCTGCAGAATTATTGCAAACATGAGAGCACAATCATTCTCTGCAGATTAAACAGGAAAGCTACTTGTAGGTTTATTTTCAGTGTTTCTGCTCTCACATTCTTTTTCAGTTACTGAATGAAGAAAATCACAATTTAGCAAAGGAGCATGAAGCCATGTCAAGCTGACCACAGCTGACTTTGACTCTGTTTTCCGTCCTTCATTCTCCTTTAAATAATAGATTGCTCTATTTAAAGACATAGTTTTTAAACAAAACTAAAAGTTATCTTGGGCAACATGGTGGCTTAGTTGTTAGCACCGTAGCCTCACAGCAAGAGGGTCGTGGCTGGGGTAGGACCTCTCTGTGGGAAGTTTGCATGATCTCCCCACGTCTCTCTGGATACCGCAGCTTCTCTCCATAGTCCAAAGACATGCAGGTCCGTAGGTGTGAATGTAAGCGTGAAAAGTTGTTTGTTTCTATATGTCAGCCCTGCGAAGAACTGGCGTCTTGTCCCGGGTGAACCTCGCCCTCGCCCAACGTAAGCTGGGAATGACTGCGAGTTATCTGTGAACTGCAAAGAGAGAATAAAGAGAAAAACAGCAGCAGCATGGAAAAATGCTGCGTGTCTGTCTCCCACGATTTGTGTCAACTGACCAGCTCTTCTGATCAGCATTTATAGATGCGAACCATACAACCTTTCGGAGTGAATATGGCTCCCTTTGTTTCAAATAAATCTCTGTTCAAAGAAAAAAGCAGAAACGCATTTGGCTGGCTTTTTTGAAAGGATTCTTTGTTAACACTGCATTTGTGTGGACAAAATGAAAAAAACTTAGAAAAGGCAATGTTTTAGAAACTACGTGTGTGTGTGTGGACGAGGTATGAGATACCTGTCAACACTGCTGGCTTAAACATGACCTATAAAACTTCTTCCAGGATGCATAACGAGCACATTTTTCCACATTAAACATTAAATATTGTGATACTCACAGTGTTAATGTCTTTTGATGGTGCACTGCTTCACTCTTTACCACACAAGCTGATCATTAGAAACTTAATGTGTGAGAATTACCTTTCTGCTGAGAGTCCTTTCGTGCTCGATGCAAACCAGCACAGCCTCTGTTTTTAAAGTCTTGCTGAAAAAGTTGTGAAAAAAGTTCTTGAGGGTGAACCATAATGTGATTTTGCATTTCCAGGGAGATTTGGGGACTCTCGTGGCCTCGCGCACGCTTAATTTACCACTCAGCTTGTGGTTGCCGGTTTGGTGCGACATCAGAAAACATCCCTTTCATGTTACTTCCTGCACCGTTCTGCTCTCTGATATGCTCTAATTCACAGTCGTCCTCCTATTCCTTTGACAGAGTTCCTTTGTAAACAAATTGCATATGTAAATGCTGCATGCAGTGGGTTTATAGCAGGGCCTCAGTAGCTTACCCTTGTTACCTGTGACAAGCAAGAAGAAGAAAAATGCCAATTTGGCTGTATTCTCAAATCCCTCTTCTTCGGTGAAGCTACATCTGAGGGCCTGAGCGTGCTTTTCCTTCTTTTATCATCATTCTCTTTTCTTTTACAGTATATTGCCTCGCCTCGCCTTCCCTCCCCCTCCTTGCTCAGTTCTTTTTTCCTCTTTGTTCTTACCGTCTTTGTCTACACTTTAACTCTGACTTTCTGTTCTTTCTTCCACTGTTTTTCCCCCCCCTCTCTCCTTCCTTGTTTCTCTGTCCCTAGTTTTCTCTCTCTCTGGGGGAGTTTTGGATCAGAGAGGCGTTTTGGTGCCAGGCTGCGACAATACTGCACGTTAATAAAAAAGGATGGTTGGAAGCACAGTGGGAGCTGCACGGGAACATTTTTAATGTTAGTTTGCCACGCCTGATTTTGTTGTGGTGGGAAACAGTCCATATCTTCTACAGTGCCGCTCCAGCTGTTTGTGGTTGCATATATACTAATATTTTAGCTTATGTGGATTCATTTGTAAACTTGAAATTGATAGTCCCGAAAAACACACTCAACTCTCAAAAGTATAAAAAGGTGCTGAATCCTCGCATAACAGTCACTACGTTTACAAGGACACCAATATTCTGATATTAACTCGATTAAGACAATACTCTGAGTATTCCATTTTTTTTTTTGTACACATGGATACAACTTAATCACAGTACGCCGTCCTATCGGAGTTTTTGCATCATTCTGTGACAGCGACACATAGTTTGTGGCAGTCAAACTGCTTGAGGATGGATACTCTAGTTTCCAGCAGCAAGTTTATAGGTAGCTTCAGAAGAAAGGATGACTGACCGCACCGTGAAAAAGACGTCCCAGCTTCTCCAGGGTGATGCAGAAACTGACGCCATGTTAGATATTTTGAGAGAAATTGAAATCATGAAGTTAGGGTTGCATATCGAACGTATGACGTGGGGTGGGTGTGCGTCTCGTGTGGTATTAATCAGACTACGCTTTGTAGCCTGTAAATGGGAATATGACCGGAATGTTCTATAAGCTCAAACTCATAAACACCGTAATCAAAATATTGTCTTATTTAGAATAAGGTCAATAGTCGGATTATTGTAGCCAATGTAGACAAAGTCAGTCTTAGTCAAAAAGTATACAGGACAGCACTCCTATGAATAATCTTATTTTTGTTGCCGCACCGATGTTTTGGGTGAAACCCTTCTTTAGTACTCTTCAGGCAAACAATGCTGAAGTCAATATCACACAGGTGTCACTTACCAACGATCAGGCTGACGCGGCAGCCTCAGAGGAAACGGAAAAAAAAAAGAAGAAAAAAAGCATTATTGTTATCTTGTTTCTTGTGATTATGTGATTGTTTTGTCAGAATGATTTCATTTCATAATTAGCCTGTTATGTAATGTCTGTCTGGTCGTTGTGTTCATGTCGACTCGTACTGAAAATATTGATGCATGTTTGACTGACGGCTGATGGATGGGGCTCAATCTGAAGTACACATAGCCTTAAACAGTATGTGCATGCCCAGACACATATGCAGACAACACTTGGAAAATAAAAATTAAAAACTAGGTTATGTCAGAATTTAATGTTTAAAAAACTTTCAGTGGTAATATAATATTTTTTAAAGTGAAAACATCACAATGTCAGGTTTTGAGAGTTGATGATATCACAAACAAATAAAGTCGGCTATTTGTGTTTTTTTCTATTTGCTTGTTTGTTTTTTATTTCCTCTGAGGCTGCTGCGTCAGCCTGGTCATTGATAAGTGACACCTGTGTGTGATTGACTCCAGTACTGTTTGCCCGAAGCACACTGAAGAAGGGTGCTACCAGAAACGTCGGTGTGGCAATAAAAACAGGATTATTCATTGGAGTGCTGTCCTGTATACTTCTTGACTAAACTTGAAATTGACCTTTTCTCGGTTACATGACTGCAATGGAAGAGATGAAGACTAGAAATTGGAAACAGAGTCACACATTTTCACTGAGCTGCCCAATGGGCTGCCACCTGCAAAATTGACCCGTTTACTGAGTTAGCTTAGTGATGTGGGAAAGTGTAGAGGCAATTCTCCAGCCAGTGAAACTGTGATTTCCACCCTTCAAACATGAGTGATTTCATATTAACCTAAGTGCTACATGTCATCATGCTAATCATAACTCTGTCGGGAAAGTTTAGCGCTCCTTTTTCTAATAAATCTGTAACAGTCTCCAAACCAACCATGACACACTCCGCCATTACATCCTGTGTTTGACAACAGTTCTTCACACAGGCTTTTACATTTCTACACCGCCTCTGTGTTTCCTTTTTAGCCCATCCAAATGTATTAAACATGATCTCGAGCCTCAGTTCTCAATAATGAAATGGCACCAACCCCTTACGGCTGAGTGGTGAAGTCATTGCTGAAGTGCCTTAAGGCTGCAGTTTTTCAAATGCCCATTAACAACTCACTCAAAAAAAATAAATGAATTCATAAAACTGTGAGTCTGACTGCACTGAAAGGGGAAGGGGAGGGGTGAAGGGTGAGAGGGATGTCGAGGAGCGAGGAGTGAGAGGGAAGTCTGTAGTTTCTTTTAGTGTGTTCATCTCTTGTGGGAATTAAAAAAAAAAAACGCTCTAGAATTCTGTGATGCATGCTTGCCCCGATGAGACCGTTTGCTCAGACCTTCAGCCTGTGACAGGCAGAGAAGCAGCCGCTGCGGTATTTGCTCAGAATAATCACTTCCTTAGAAACGGTATCAGTGATCCTATTTATAAATATTTTAATGGAAACTTTAAGATTTGTGGTAGGGCTGCACAATTCTCTAAAAAGTTCCACACAGTGGAATGTCCATCATTTTTCGGCACGAGTACGTCATTTCTCGCTGTCGGCACTGAGATTTTCCTCAACAGTGCTCTTTTTTTTTTTCAAGTGTAAAATGCGACTCAAACTCCTCCATCAAGTGAACCGATAGCTTCCTCCTTTCTGCTTGTGTACATGTGACTCTGCCGGCACCAGGTCAGGTTACTGTAGGGACGGTGGGTGACAGCGGCACGCCGTAAATGAGGAAGAGAAATGAGAAAGGTGACTGAGTTGCATGGCTGAATCACTGGCTAATCTCTGACCTGATTGCTGATTTAAACACATTTTGTTTTACTCTTTGTGAATGTGACTGATGTGTGACTGAAGCGTGATCTAAAAAGTAAATGTATTGGCATCATTTAGAAATGAGATTGCATGTATATATGAATTGAGATCGTGGTTTTTTTCATGATTCATTGAGCAGGCCTAATTTGTAGCTAATTGTTGGGGGAATAAAACATCCTTAGATTTGAGAGCACACACAATTTCGACGTTGAATCTTAACTTGTCCAAATAAAAACACTACTTATCAAAGGTGAGGCGGCAGAGTTGGCTACTGAGTGTGAGACTCTTTGTTTACACTGTCAGTGTCTGTGATTAAAAAAAAAAAAAAAAAAAAAAAAAGGTCACAGGACACCGAGAATGTAGGTACCACGTGTTTACAAGCAGTTTCTTCACCCGGAGCTGCAAACTGTGACCACGCTGTGTGAGTGTTTTTTTTTGTGGTGGGTGAAAATCCCACGGTCATTACCCCCAACGATTAGCAGTGAGGAAAAGCCTGCTGGTGCTGGTCATTCTCTGAAGTCAGCGGCAGTGGTGGGGCCATATTGTTATTCACATAGTGTGTCCGGTTGCTGGAGACGTTGTCATGGCAACCGGTAGATCTGTTGTTCCTGACGTTTATTGAGACCAATCCTTGTATGTGTGCGGTGCATGTGTGCGTGTGTGTGAAAGGTGAATCAGATGTCTAATTGTTGGAGATGCCGACCTCAGGGGGCTTGTCATCCAAACCGCTGATGACACAATGAATCACAACAATGCAACTCTCTTTTCTTCTCTTCGGGCCTCAGTAACATTCAGATCACACTGACTAGATTGGGATCATTAATTCTTGAAAAGGAAGACGTCATGGAAGGAGAACAGAGGCCTGTTGTCTTCTGCCTGAAGCAGAAATGTGTCTGTGATCCTAAAACTGAATTGCTAAAAAGTACACTACGGAGAGTTTGATGTCTCGCATAAATTTGCATTCTAAACTGTTTGTGCTTGGCTCATAATCTGTAAGTGAGCCACTTATCTAGAAAGCATTGCCAAACAGATCACTTTCGTATAAGTTTTAATTTATTGTGGCTGCAGCAATTAGTAGCAAACGACAAACATGAATTTTTAATGCCAGGACCCGATTGGTGCTTCTGGTTGTTATATTAAGAGGACGATAATGCTGTAGGACTGACACTGAGCTGTCTGGGACCATATTAAACATCATTAGTAAGAATGTCCTAACTCAGGAGTAAATTGTTTTAAGTCAAGAAAATGACACATTTATTATTCGAGATGTAACGGTATCATAAATTTTGGGGTATCGCGTAGCAAAAGTGCCTCAGTACTGTCGTGGACATGTGAAGGTATCAAACAATAGGTCCTCGGGGCAAAAAGTGTAGTTTTGTTTCAGCCACAGTGGAGCAGAAGTGAACTGGGAACTACAGAGACCATCGACCATTGCAGCTCTTTTCTTATCACGCCCCGGGGATGGAAAACGACCTGAAACGCTTTTAAACAAGACAGAGGCAGGCAGCAGTGAAAGAGATCGCACGTACGTAGCGTTCCCTCAAACTTCAGTGTCGAGTTGAAGAAATAAAGGAATGAGCTGACCAGAGTTTAGTTTCAGTTTCTCTTTGGTAGCAGCGCACCACTGTGAAACGACAGGGGTGAAAAAAGTCAGCTAGTGAGAGACCTGCTGAACTTTGTGTGAAAAATTCATCGTCTCAGCAGACAAACACACTCAGTCAGCTCACAGAGGACGAGGGAAACAAAGAAAAATGCTTCTTCAACTCATGGAATGGCGAAAAGATGTTACTGGTAGAGGATGATCGTCAGTCAAAGTAGACAGTTAGCTTAAGATTGCAGGATAAAGAAAAGCGCACAGGATATGAGCTGGGTCATTTAAACATTGTTTAATTATTGCTCAGTGTTCAATTTTCTTCTTTGACAAAAACAATGAATATTACAATTTTCTGCACTTGCTTATGCAGGAAACAAAGCAGTGTGAGGAAAAAAAAATTAGAAAAAAATTGGATAATAATAAACAGAAGACTTGAATTGTCTTTTTTTTTTTTTAGAAATGCCGCAATAAATACCTTACCGTGGACTTGATGTCGAGGTATTTTCACACCGCTACATCCCTATTTATTAAGCAGCCTATTTGCAACTTACAGCACAATGTTGGAGAATCATTTCAATGCACTTGCTAAGTGATCAAACGATTTCTCAAATGTATGTTCAGAGACTAAAACCCAGTCACAGGTAGGGCTCCATTTTAATTGCTCAAGTGCAACGACCAGTACAAATCTTGGCCACGCGTTCTGTGTAGAGGTCTCCAAACGCACGTGCTGTGTTGGTTCATGTCTGTGCAGCTGGGCAGAAGGGCCGGCTGAAGTGGGCTTTAGATCCCAGGGTGTGGTGATTAATAAATACAATCTCAGCCTATCAAAGGAGGCTTAGACTCAGGGGATTAATTAGTTCCTGTAATCCAAATCTCTAGTTAAATCAGGCGGCATTCTGAGTCATCACAGACACGTCTAATGTGTGTTAAGGTATCTGGACTACTTTGTAGCCGCCTGGACTCACTCGCATGTGAGTTAATGAGGGTAAACTTACGGACTGATGTAAAGGCATGGCGGACTGACGTGGACACTTCTCAAAGCAGAGGCTGCAGTTTATCAACACATCTGATGGCTACAGGGATTAAATAAACAAAAGAAAAAAAAACTGACATCTCGTAGAAAGCCGCTGTTCACAATGACAACTGTCTGAACCAAACGTGTTCATTTATAGATTAATACAGACTGATTTAAGTTTCTGCTCTGTCCTCATTAAATGTGACAAGATCACAAAAGAGGCAGCAGACTGATGTTGCACAAGAGATAGACGTGTTTGTGAAACATCTGTTCTTAGTGCAGAGTGAAAACCAATTTCCACCAAATAACCACCAACTTTTCTTTGCTATTATCTCCTGACGATCACAAAAACAGGGACTGCAAAGGTTCAACTGAACGGCCCAACGCATTTGTGCATTCTGAAATATGGGTTTGTGTGAATTGTATCTTTTAACCAATATCCAAAATTTTATTCTAGTCCACAGACCAAAAGCTCATCTTTAACAGCATTTCATGTGGAGCCTTAGACAATGGAGGAAATTTACTTTGATGTGGTATTGAAGAATCCTCTTCTGTTAAGGCTGGCTCACATTAAAGGCTGATTTGACCCCAGTTCGACCCTCTGACAGTCAGTGTAGAAATCTGGTCTGGGACCTTAGTCAGCCCCAGATGTTCGGCCCAGATTATCTTGTAGTGTGAGCAGGTTAGAGATCGATCTTAAGCCCCGTGACCAGCTCAAAGACTCAACAGGGCCGTCCCGATAATTTTCAAACATTTTTGATATTTATCTGGATGATTACGCTACTCATTTTCCATGAGGATTACAGCAGTCATGAGAGAAAGCTGTCTATAAGAAACAGGAAAGTCTTAGTAAACATTCTGGCCATTGAGGCTAACGTTAGCTAGCATGCTACTGTTGACGGATATTAAAACAAACGGGTAAAATCTCACCAACAGTTCTCATTGAAGAATGGACAACCGGTGTTGACCGCGTCTTCCCAACCACTTCTCATCCAGACTTGTTTAGCCTTCTGCTTTTGTCTCCTCTTGCTGAAATGAATCGCAACAGTCAGCAGCACCGCGCTAATTTCCGTTTGGTTTACATTCGCCTCCTCATGAGATGGTGCGTCGGTCCAATTATCTTACTGAAATCCTGTAGTGTGTGCCAGTTATTATTTTGAAATCTTGTAGTGTGAGCGCATTTAAGATCATATGTGAAGACTTCCCTTATGAGTATGATACAAGCCAATTTCAGAATCTGTTCAGATTTTTAAAGTTCTGTAGTGTGAGCCAGGCTTTACTGTTGCTATGTTGGACACATTTTGGTCAATACTAATACTATTTTGAGGTTGGATACCTGCTTCCAGTGTTCACATGTAACTCTAGACATTTTTCACAATGTTGTTGATGGACAGCTGACAGTGAGTTCTCATTACATTTATTTTTTGCTTTAAATGGAATAAAAAATGCAGTTGATGTAAATTAGGGTACAACTGTCTTACTAATCTGTTGAGCAAAGTTGTGCAAAGTCGCCCTTGAGTTGTTTTTTCCTCGGAGCACTGACAGAGTTTCACAAAACCCTGGTAACTAACAAAAGGAGGAAAAACAGAAACACTTTGTATCAGATGAACAAAAATTCAGACAGATGATTTTTTGGAGGTTTAGGAAATACAGCCATCACGTTGGTGCTTGGCAGTAGGCAGTTGATGGCTTCCTCCTCAGTGTTCTCAACAGGTGTGACACTCTGCTGTGCTCCAGATGCAATTCTTCACCTGGCTTCCTTTGTGACACTATGTGGGTTTTGAGACTGATTGCGGTGTGACACAGCCCACTTCTCCCAGATTGTTTTCTGAAACTATAATAGCAAAGGCAGTTTACATTAACTGCTCCTCCAGCCTTGAAATCACGCAGTCATGGAGGAGGGAGGGGTTCAAGGAGGATGAAACACAGAGAATGTGGCTCAGCTGAGTAACAGACTTTTGTTTATGTTGCGGTGATTTCAAGTGATGAGCATTAATACAGTAGAGAAACAACAGTAGGCAGCAACAGTTAGCAAAGGGCTTCATTAATGGATACACTGGTGTGGGTAGAGGTTTGGGCTGAGGGCTGGAGGGTGTGTTGAGCTGATCAATCCAAGATGAAGGCGGACGTGACGGCAAGGCGGTCTAACTTTGAACACGGAGACAAGCACTGTGTTCGAAATAGTTCCCCATCAAGGAAATAGTGCACTAAATAGTGTGTCTGCCATTTTATAGTACTGTTTGAATTCTTAGTGGTTAATTTCATTCCCTATGTAGTGCACTATTTAAAAAAACCCCACAATGCACAGCAAATTTTAGTGTTCATGCAATGTACCCTACAATTTACTCCCGTATAGCACGATGCAATGGGGTCGTGTATTTCTGAAGGAGAAGAGGAGGGAGCCAGAAAGCCAGTAGGATGTGCCAACGTTAATCAATGCCTGACGTGAATCTGTCTTTGTCTCCGGCTGTGCCGAGAAGCAAAAGCTTTACCCAAAGCACGAAACATTCAGAAGACTTATATTCTAACAGCTTTATCCACCAATAGCCAAATTAGCCGTTAGCTTGTGAGTTTGTGAACTATCACAGTTATTGTGGGCTATTACATCTGGTGACGTAAGATGTACATCTTGCACAGAAATGATCTGGACACAGGACCATAGCTGATGAAACAAACATCCACATCATTGCAATTGCACCGGTTTATGCCGAATATACAATATCGGCATAATAATAGCCCGACCAGGAAGACGTAGGATTTCGGGTGGGCTCGGAAACGATCAGCGAGCATTGGGCTTGAAGATCGATTGTTTCATCTCCCATAGTGTGTCATAATGGACAACGATTGACGCTGCATCTAGGACGCCTCACGTCAAAAAGACTAGTATGTTTGATTTTTTTGTTTACCTCCCACGACGGCTTGTCACTAGTAGTAGCAGTCAGTGGCGAACGCTTCCTTGCCATTGACGTCACACACGCCATGAAATGCAAACGATGATTGATTGGGAAGCAACATGTAAACTGTCATGTCTCACTGCCACGACATGGCAAAAATTAATAACTCTACAATCACCTAATCTGACACAGTGACCATTTTAACAGACAAAAATATCTTGTAGTCCAACCTTGGCGTTATTTTGGATTTAACCCAATACATTTCACTGCACTCCAGTGGGCTTCGTTTGTTTACATTATGCTGGGCACGCACTTGTTTTGCATGAATATCCAGCACATCTAATGATGCAATGATGTTTAGAAAATTTCTGCATGTTTTCCGAAATCTTGTTGGGTCATTCCCTGTATAGTTCATCACGTAAGAAACACTATGTAGGGAATAATGAGTGAGTGAATGAGTGAACAATTTCGAACACAGCTAAAGGCAGGTCAGGCAGCAAGGCAAACAGTGCCTAGAAGAATGCCAACAGGACAAACTTACATAAACTGGTAGACTGATGAGAGTATTTGCAGCAGGCAGTGATGACAAGATGTGCTGCAGCTGTGTTGGTTTTTAGACGAGCAACAGATGTGGAAGGAGAGACCGCAGAACAGTCGCGTCAACACCGCATACAGGCACAGACTGGAAAAAAACAGAAAACACAGAGAAAGAAAAGAAATCAGAGCTAAGACATGACAGAAGTATTCAGCTTTGATGTAAAAAAACAAAAACAAACAAAAAAAACTCGACATGGACTCAGTTTACCAGAGAGCAGCACAGAGCGAACTGTGCTCTGACCTCACTCCACAAACACAAATAAGTTGCATCAAACACAGTCAGGGGCCTAGTATGATTTTTGACATTGCAAATATTTGCATATATTTGTTTGGCATATTTGATTAAAAAAAATTTCAATTATAGATACTTGAATTTTACACCTCGATCTTGTTTGTGTACTCAAGCGGTGAAAGAGCCACAGAAAATGCATCTGAGTGTAAAGAGATTATGTTAGTGGTCGAGGCAGATTCAGTCCAGGTGAGGTCATGTTTGACTTGTTCTTATTTTCTAAGTAAAGAACTAAAAGTATTTACAACATTATATAATGTTGATATTATTATTTAGAACCTTACTATTGTAAACCATATTCAAGATTTGTGTAGGCAGAAGGTGAACTCTGTAACTCTTGACTGTTCTGACCTTTGAATGTTCTGAGGAGCGTAACATGCCTGTGTGTTAACAAGAGGAAGTGAAACTTGACATTGAATGGACGCAGGTGTCTGGAACAAGACTGACCGCGGAGGCAAAAAAGAGTTATGCACCCGGAACAAACTTTGCCCATTAGTGCTCAGAGACTATTTGTAAAAGCTCTGAATTCAACATCTTGGTTTACCATGGAGACAGTGTCTGATCATGTGATTGTTACAGATACTTCCTCCACAAGATTATACCTCAAAGGAGAGAGATATGAGTGCCTTCTTTTGCTTTCTGTGCTTTTCATGTGGATTGTGGGTTGTGTCTTTAATATGAGTGAACTGTGTGCTTGCTGAACACAACATAGATCAAAGAGCTGCGGTAGGAAACAGCAGAAAGCAGACTCGAGCGTACGTGAACATGTGTGCACCTGATGATTGATAATGTATGACTGCTTTGCACTTATTTGGCCTCACAGAAAGGAAAACATGGATTTGATCAGTGGCTCTTTCTTATATGAGGATCAAGTTGCAATATGAGACCACTTCCATTATTGATGGTCAAATTAAAAACTAAGCCTGTAAATTTCACCAAGTGCTGCACTTACTTTTTCTTTTTAAGAAAAACAAGACATTACATGTAATTGAATCCTGTCCAGTGCTACATGCTGGGCATTGCTGGACACCACGTTTTTTTGTTTTTTTTTTACATGAAATTATCAGTTCTGTAATGAAAGGACAGGGAAAAATTGTCCAATAAACATATTTCAACAAAGCAAAATGAAACAAATTTGAAACAGTTTTCAGAGTTTTCTAGCCGCATTTGAATGCGTCATCGGGGAATGTCGGTGCTATGCACTTTGCCATGGAGTGCCATCAAGTAATGTGGATTTCAGAGTTTACAAGGTGCACGTGAATGCACCATAAAGCTGCCGTGTGTCTGAAACTGCAACCCAGACAGACAGCAAAGGACAGAAGCAGTACTGACACCAAAACCTCTTTGGAAATTCTATCATGGTACAGACGTTTACCCGCCAGTATGAACTGTGTAACCTTCGGAGATTTACTCACCAAATGTGAAAAGTCCTTGCATGTGGCACTTTGCAAGTGCTAATTTCAGGCCCTTGCAGTTGTCAGCATAAGAACAGTAAAGAACATCTTCACCAACGGAACAAGTTAATAAATCTAGTTGGAAGAACGGGGAAAACATCTTTTTCTCTGAGAAATTCTGTTGGTACATTTTCTTTTTCCCGTTTAATTGTTGTTGTTGAGTCTATTTATTCAATAACTTCATTTATTGCTGTGTTTACTAATGTCAGCACTTGTTGGTTTGAGAGCCAACATTACTGTTTAGCAAGCCATTTAGTCCGTGATTGGCCAGTTATGA
>JAQLOL010000006.1:26249736-26299179 GCA_029783665.1 Naso thynnoides | reverse complement strand
GTGAACCAGTAAATCAAGCTCTTGACCTGCAAACACAGATATAGTGCAGTTATAATAAGTTTGTTGATATGCCCGTGACCCTCCACGTGCTCAGTCAGCCAGTCAGGAAAAAAGGTCTTCTGCCTGATCTACACATTGTTCTGTGGTTTGTGACCGATATACAACAAATAGTTGATGCAATACGGTGCTTGGTTAAGCACAAGGACATCTGGTTCGGTCAGATTTAATTGTGTTTTCTGATTAATAATGCCAGCATATTGAACCCAACACTGTGTTGTTTTTCGTAATTGCATGAGAGGTATCAAGAGGATTGTGGAGGGGGCAAGTGGTTAAAAAGCAAATAACATAAAAGCGAAACTGGTACCTTGATGATCTAATAATTGAGATGCTCCCATATGAGGTCATTTTGAGGTGTTAGGAGGTTTAATGGACTAGCATAAACGCCGGCGCCGGGGCTGCCGAGTATGGCTCATATGCCATCGGCAAGGCCCCAGTGCCTGGATCAATGAGGAACAAAGCAACACAAGCCCATTAGTGGATCACTGCCGCTTCAAACTACTGTGAAACACTTTCTAGGCTCACACACGCAAACCCACACACCTCTCGAATGGCCAGCTTTATTTATCTGCCCTGTCAGATGAATCAATAGCTGCTGATTTGATAGCAAAACTGCACTGATCATCATCCATCCACACAAGCACACAGACACGCCCACACACACCCTCCATCCTTTGAGTCAGAGCCTCGCTCGGGCGGAGTGTGTGAAATCCTTGAAATGAGCAGCGGATCACAGCTGCTTCTGAAATCTGCACCTTTAGAAAACCTTGTGTGATTACAACTTGAAGAGATACGTTGGCATTTTGAATGTCTCCGTTTTCAATGAGGATCAGAAACAAAAGCTAAGAAGTCATTTTTAGGAAACAGCAGGACAGAAACTGAAACTTGTTCCCTATGACTGTGGAAAAAATGAAGTGTAAAACATCACTTCAACCTCCAAGAGCTCTTGAGCTTGATTACCGTCTGCCTTTTCACCCCAGTTATGCCTGAACACCATTATAATCCAGTAAAAAGCCTAAAATCTGATAATGTCTGTGATCTGAAAAAATTGAAGTGCAGAAATAATAAGTGGACTTCATCATATGCACAAAAGCAATTTTTAGTATGAACCAAATGTGGTATGAAATTGAGTATGAACCAAACACGTTAAAGCAGTATTCACATTTTGAAAAAATACGACATATTAGTTCTTTGAAGACTAGTTTTTCAGATTTCAGTAGAATTTGAGCCTCAATCCACCGAAATGAAAGACAGAATAAAATAATGTGTGTTTTTACACTTATGATTGTATGAATTATGACTCCAGTTCTGTTTTTTTAATACTTTTTACACAGAGTGTGATTATGGTCTGTAAAGGCAAAAATAAAAAAAACCTAAAACTAAAAATAAACTAACTGGCCTGATTACAATTTCATGCTCAGTGTTGAAAAAGTCTATTAGAATATCCCAGTATTGCCAGCAGGTTCACATTATTTTAATGTTTCAAAAGTAGTTTGTTTTTTTCAAAGTTGGCGGAGTGTTAAAAAATTGCCCTAAATGTTGCTTCCCTTGACAATACTGCTAATATTGTCGCTCAAGTTTGCCAAAGCATCGAGACACGATCACTGGCCAGCTTTGTCTGGAGAACATCGACCATAAAGAAACAGTTTCCCGTCCTGCACTTTCTGTCTGGGGTTGGGTTTGACCCAGCTCAAGGAACTGCATTAGAAGTTGTAGAAGTGTTCAGTTCCTGTTCTTTGAAAAATCAAATAAAATCTATTTCCATGTAAACATATCCACTATAAAGGACGTTTTTCTTCAGATAAACGTTTCTACACTCAGCAGCTTAATGAATGAATGATATTACTTTCTTAGAAACCTGAAAGATGATATGATAAAGACTGAAAGACCCTGATATAATATCAAGACATAGTTGTTGAATTTTGTGATGGAATTTCTGTATCAACAGAAGGTTTTATTCATTGTAAGGGTAGTTTTTCCAGATGGAAGAGAGAGATGGTAAAAGAATTAGGCCAAACCGTGTTTGAATAAGACTTCATTCTGCAGACTGAGATCAGATGGTTGCAAACAAACTTTGTTATTTTGCTTGGGCAATGTATTTTTTATTTGTTAGTTTATTTAACGGAATAGATAAATATCATTGCACAGGAGAACAGAAATGCAACAGAAGTATTGTGTACAGCTAAAGCTGATTTGCAGAACATTGCAGAACACAACTTGTTAGGTTTGCCTCTTTATTTGTCTGAGAGGAGGCCAGACAGTTGTGCTCATAAAATCTCTGTTCAACCCCAAATTTGTCACTCCTCCTTATGCATCCTTGTACAAACTGGACAAACATTAAATGAGTTCATCCTCCCCCTGGTTTGTCGTTGGGCTGGTTGTTAAGTTGAAGAGCGGACACCGAGTGGACCACAGTCCCTGTCAGCTCCAGACAGAAGCTTCCTGAGTCCATTTGGTTGCTGAAATTATGTCAACTGTACATCCCAGCTGTCATCAGTAATACAGAGAATGAGATCATGGTGAGTCTCTGATTATCCCTAACTGCATCATTGTATGCAGGCGTGTGACTAATTGTCACGCTTTGAGTCACAAAGCTTGTATTATTTATTTAAAGTCAACACCAAATGCAACATTTTTTGAACGCTTTGTGGGGCTTAAATTGGCAACCTGTCTCAATAGAATGTATTTTATAAAAATGCCCTAAACTTGGTTAAAGGGAAAATAAACAGCTTTAAAGGGAAAAGACTTTCATCCACTTGAAATTACTGCAAGTCAGAAAGCATTCAGAGAGCTGCAGGGGTTGTAGTGAACTGCAGTTTGCTTATAGAGACTTAAGACCAGAAGAAGACATCCTCTACAGACCGTCAAACATCTCTGGATATAATTATCTAGTTACACGATGAGGATTTGCAGCTGCTCTAAGGCTACTTGATTTGATTATAAGCAACCAGATCTGACCGTGTTTAGGGAGCAAGTTTACACCAAATGTACACGATGCTCACATGTGATTTTAATATACTTTGACAAATTTCACCTTTTTGTACTGCCCTAATTTTAGTTCTAACATCGTAATGTAACATCTCGTCTGCATTTAACAGTCTTATTTTAAGTGAAACCTCGTCCCTCCAGTGTTCACACTTCAGTCAACACTTCCAGCGTTTCTCACAGACTCAGATTTTAATTGTTGTGGTGGCTGTCGGGAGTTGGGGGTCGACATGTTACACGATGCGCTGGACGAAATACATCAAATATCTAAGAGCACTGAACTGGTTATGAGTTTCACTGTCTGTACTTTCACATAATGCCAATGTGTATGATAACATTTTCTTACATGTTATAAATAAGAAAAAAAAATACATCAAAAGTAAAACTTTAAACTTTTCAATACTCATCTGGATGAGGCAAGAAAATTTAAGTGTCAGAGTATAAAATTAACCTTAACGCTTATGAGCTAACATGCACAAGCAGTATTGACAACAGCTAAGTTAGGGCGTAGCCGTTAGCTGGATTAGCTTGTACTGTTAGCAGTGCGACGATTGAGCTGGTTAGTCTTGACTTTTGAAAATGCAGTGAGTTTAACGGCTTTTTTCCTCCCTCTGAGACAACAGGACGATGCTTGAACCCCGCATGCTTGAATTTTAAGAGTTGGGTCTTCGAGCTCGTGTTAATAACAGACTAACTTATTAGAGTTAAAAACAATGTGTGAGTTTAGTTGCAAATTTGTGCAAATTTTTCTATTTACTAAAATGGAAAGGGACTGTATTTTTATTTTTTAGGAAATATCGCCCAGCCTGGTATGCGCTGTCTTGAATGTGTGAAAACTGGACGTGCAGCTCCAAAAACAGAAAATCAGTTTGTGGAATCAATATGTGTTTATATTGTGGCGGCCTGCCACAAATAAATGATCACGTTGGAAACCCTGACTTCAAACTTTGACTGCCTCTCTAATTTCCTTAGTCCTATTGTTTTATTTCAGCTGTAAAATTCTGTGAAAGTGACACCACATTAAACTAAAAAAATGTGTACATGTAGGTTACAAAATAATATCACATTGTGCATTAGTGTCTGATTCCCACCCCTACTGTCCATCAGATTTATCCAATTGTCTCTGTACATCACATTTAATGTCAACTAGATTCACACGTACTGCAAGTAAACAGTGCATTGTCTGAAGGCTCAGCTGCTGCATCAGTAAGCTTTCTCTCGTCTCTCTGAGCCTCTGCTGCTCTTTGAAAATGTTTCAGTTTCATAACAAAGAGACTCTAAAAAACAACCATGCCGAGACGTGGAGGAAAACATGTCGCGGGGACACTCGTTTCAGTGCCTGTAGGGGGCAGTTTGACAGCAAGTATACAGGAGCAGATGTCTCTCTCAGTAAATAAATCGCTAACAGCTCAGTGTGGTTTGCTGTTTAAAGGACGAGTTTAAACCTCCAATGTAGTTTGAAGGTTTTTAGTTATTCATGGTTTGCATGCATCAAAAGGGAGTCACTGGCTCAGCTTTCATGAAGTTGACAGAGTTATGAAAATCTGTGGCTGAGTTACTAGATGTTTTTATTGTGTTCCACCTTTAACAACAATTTTAATAACGTGAACTCACTCTATTTTCTTTTCTTTTTCGGATCTGAACTAGTTCCCCTTCCTGTAGATCATTGCTGTACATCAGATCAATACCTTCATATGTCAAAGCGAACAAAAGCAGAGCTGCAAATGTGGGCAATATCGACTCTGTTCTACATCTCACACACTTTTTGTGTCTGAATATGGAACAACCAGGATCAATATTTTTCCATTAGCAGCGACGTGGAGATTGGAAGGTTGCCTGGTCACAGATGGGCAAGCTGCACAACAATGGGCAGTGGCTGCAGCCACTTAGTTAATTACAAGATATGTGGTTTAATTCCCCCCTGAGGACCAATCCAGTGAGGGTTTGGGTGACGCCTCTTTGACTAACACAGATTCTGCCTCTGTGGAAGGTCCTTTTACTACTCTAGCAAGAAACAACAGTATTGAATTTCAGTTAATACGTGGTCTTTTATTTTATTATGATTCCAAAGAGCCACAAGTGAATACAAAAATATTAAAAGACATTAAATGTTGGACAAAACATAAAGAAAATAAAACCTCTGTAATAAAATCGCCCATATACACACCCAATAAATTATTCATTGAAGCTGTGCAATGGTGATGCTTTGGTCAAACATTACCCAAGTATCAGTGATGAACTGAAAGAAATAATTTACTGAAGGGACAAAGTGGTTAAAATCTGAAATATTGTTGTTGGGGTTTTGTTTTTTTTTCTTTTGTAAAACATTTTTTTCACCTCTCCTGTCTCTCTGGCTTAATTAGTTATTCTTCAGTTCTACAGAAAATAATAAATGCAATCAAAGATCTTCAAGAAGTTTAAAGATGCCACTCAAACAGTTTTGCACATCTTAATTACTTTAATAAGCTTTAATTCGTGTAGTCGTGCTTACAAATAGCCTCAACCATTGTTTTGCATTTCATCTCCAGGGAGATTCGTTTTAAGGCAAGAATAAAGATTTCTCCTCTAAACTTGATTTCTGACAGTAGTCTGGCTTCTTATGAGCATGCAGACGTGTCAAGGGCTGAGAAATAAGATCGCTGCAGCCTGTAGTCTTGTTGTGGTCGCATTGCAGCCTTATTCAGGTGCTCTGTGAACGGGCCCCAGGTCTTCTTAAAAAGGTTTTCTGTTATTGCTGAGTAAAAATCTGATCTTTTCAAGTTTGATATGATTAAGAGTCTTCTTTAGTCAACTATTGTGTGGCAGAGAGAGAGGGTGCTTCCGCTCAAATAAAATAAGGAGGCCAGGTCAATAATGTCGCAAAAGCCAAGACTGAGCCCTCGGAAAATTTGCTATTGTAATTGGTGTAACTACAAACTAGAACTGTGAGAGGTTCAGGGCTAAGAGCCATACCTACACAATTTAATAAGCAGGAACTGTAAATTTAATGATGCAGGCAACATTGCGCTAATAAGTGCTTCAAACAAACAAAATAATCCATATACCTGAACGAACTCTCGTCTTAAATCGTCTTAAATCTGTTGAGGTTACCTAATGCATATGTTGCTCTGAAATTGATCAGCTCTATATCTCGGGGTAAGTGACGAGTCAAGAGACAAGCTTGCATTGTTTAGGAGAGAGGCAGGAGTGTTTGTGAAGCAAACATTCCCCCCCGAATGTTCTACCCAGATAAATGTTCCTCTTTCTCCCAAAAACAGAATTTCTGTCAAATTACAGTGAATTCCATATTTCAGTGTTTATCAACAGATTTTTAGCCGTCTTAACCGGCCATGCCACAGTTCCATCCGCGATTCCGTGACTGTGGAAATTATAGGACCCTACGTATGTGCACTGATCGAGTGTGATAAATTTTTGACACTGGAAAACCGTAAGCAACAGCTAGCTAGCAGCAGGACCAAAACGTGGCTAGCAGGTGACTTTTGCCAATTGGGCATTTGTATAGTGTATTCTAAAAAAATAATTTTAGATTGCAATACACCGTACCTCACACACATGGGGAAATAGTGGGCAATGTTAAAGATGTGATCCCACGGTGTCTTTTTCTTTAATATTGGAGCATTCCTAACTGTTCTACAGCCTCTTGAAATAATCCTGGCAGCGGCAGCAAAGCTCGGCATGAAAACAGAAAACTGCTTGATAAGGTGTGTAAGACGTGTCTCCCTAATTAAAAGTTTTGGCCCTTACCAATGCACCATGGTTCAGTAAGGGTTTCTGCTCAGCACTTCAACTTAATATTGAAAAAATTCTAATATCTGAACAATTAATATTTATAATTGTAAGATTTTATAATTCAGTCAAAGAAATGACTGGCTTGGTTGGAACGATTGTTTTGTGGCATCACTGTGATAATTTAGCACCTAATCCATTATTATCTATAAGTCAGCTCAGTTATTTGGCTCTTTAGTTTAAATCAAAAGCTTTTATTTTAGGGATGAGGTGCAAATTGAACTCTTAATGAGGCACCTGGATCTGAAACACAGAGCAGGATTACAGAGAGGCGGATAACGGGGATTCTCACCGTCCATCAGCAGCTTCATACAATGCAAAGGTACTTGTCATTAGGATAAAAGAAGAGAATGCCAACCCGTGTTATCCAGCCTGTTCAATGAGGACGGTTTTTAGAAGGGGGTGTGAGTTTCTTGAAGAGTGGAGATAATCTGATTAGTAATGTGATACACTGCCGCAGGGAGGGAGAAAAAAAGCGACGAGGCCTTTTGAGGATAGAAAGTGGTGCACATCTCTCATCACATCCCTGAAAAAGGAGGACACACCGTTTAAGAAGCTAAGTGGTGGATTATTATTGGAATGAAAGACAACAGGCACAGTTTGGGTTTTTGGTCTTGGAGAGGGTTTTGTAATTTCTGTTTCTGGGATACTCGACTGGGCCGGCAGGGATTGGCACTTCAGCTATGAGATATCTAACTGGCCCTTTGTATAATCATCGGGCTCCACCACCTCGCAGATTTTATCGTTTTATTTTGGCGTGGAGGCAGAATAATTATTGTCTCCAGCAAGAATCCAAATCAAAACACAGAAAGTTCAGATACTTTTTCTTTTAGGACCTCAGGGCAGTGAACAGATGAACATTCGGCAGTAAGAAAAACTTTGAAGAGCACAAAAAATTTTGGCTTGAATATTATATCTTATTGGTCGGCCATTTGGAGACAGCAGGAAAACTTTTACAGCTTTATCTGCACTTTGAGGCTGTCATATTGAGCATTATTTATTTTGTCTGCATCTTATCAGCTTTGCTCAGCAGCAGAAGAAGCCAACAGGACAACAGGCCTTTAATCCTGCCCAATGGGGACTAATAAGATGTAGCTGAAACCTTCAGCATGTAAACCGTCTTTGTCATGGATGTTATCAGCTCTGGGCACAAGGCCCAAGTCCAGCGTGCTCTGCTGTGCTTTGTTTGCAGGGAATGTGGGGGGTGTAATGGTTCAAGCTATCACATGTGGCAATCAGTAAAGAAAACATCTGTCATGCATGTAAAACATATATATTTTAACATAAAATCACTGACAGCTATAGCAGGTACATTCTTCCGTCACCTGCAAATACTTTGATCTATTGCCACTTTGTCCTTTTCATTCAGTTGTGGTTTTTAAAATGCAATTTTTCCACCTATAGTTTCTTTTGCAATCAGTTTCATCATCCTTTAAGAGCTGCTGACTATATTTGGCTGTCATTTGTGATTTGCTAGTTGTCTCTTTTTTGTACTGCTGGTGGATTAGCTCCAGTCGCCAGCCTGGTTTCATTCCCATCACATCAAATACTGACGCTTTGTCACACCCCTTAGCATCTCGTACAGATATCCTTGACCCCTTTATTTAATCTTTTATTGCATGTTGTTTACAGACTATGTTGTTATTTCTGTCCTTTGTGACCTATTTTGCAAATAAAAAGCTCTTTTATTGCAAATATTTAGGCTCGGGTGATTTCTAAATTCAGTTTCACAATAATGTCCCGCCCAAGTGTCCTGATAGAGGATATCATCAACCAGGGGGCCTTTACCATTTTCTCCTGCTTTAAACCTGAAAAAAAACTGACATTTTGGTGAGCTGGTGCATTGCATCAAAACTGAGTCCTTCATGTCTGTGTATTAAAGAGCTGCATGCACGCCAAAATTGTGCCAATTGACCAGTGATAATCTGTCCACCTCATCAAATAGCAACATGCGTTTTCTCTGCCGCTCCGGCCACTCTGCGTACATTTTCTTTATTAAAATAAAAACCCAAAGATGCCGTAAAAGCTGTTCGATATTTGATATTATGAAAAATATGTAAAATGAAGGCGAATATTGTTACATTTGGTAATATCTGATACTGGTCCAGGCCTACAAATATGAAATTCTGATTGAATATTATCAGATGCTTTGTAGCAGTTATGTGTAAGACAAGAAAATGTTTGCCATTTGTGAATTAACTACGTGAGTCCCCACACTCTGGTCTTCAATCCAGCTGAAAAATAAAGTAGGAGGGTCTGTCTGTGCTTCAAGCCTCTATAAGAAACTTCCTGCCTTCCTTCCTTCTGTAACACTTGCTTGTAGTGTTTATTAAGGTCTTTTGGTTTCATCCTTGTTCCTTTGAGAAATACCAGAGGCTTCTTGTACTTAACAATTTTCTTGAGTGCTCGCCCCAGAACTCGGTGACATTGAGGGAAGATAATGTGCTTCATTGGACGAAACGAAACCCAGGCTCAAACATTTCTTGGCAGATAACGAGTAACATCACAGCTCTCATCACCCAGTTCACCCCACGTATGGTTTCATTAGGCGTCTTTAGACCAAAAAGTTCTTGGAACCTCCCAAAAAGTTTTTGGGAGGAACTGTCCACTGGAGAGTTCCTGGAGAACTAAACGCCTTGAAGGGTTTTTATTTTTCTGATCGCATTTGCACTGCCAATAGGAACCCTGTGGTGTACTAGCGTCACTTTCACTCAACTTACAAAGTAACTTTTGCGTGACTTACAACAGCAACAACAAGTGAAGGCCACTGCATTACCGCTAATGTAGCCTACCATAAATCTTGTGCTGAACGCCATTTAGTCTCTGAGATGGTACAACAACAAAACAACAGTGATCTCATTACGAGCTCTGGCTTGTGTTTTTGTTGTCTTGCTCACACAGTTGTCAGGTTTTTAAAAATGGCAGCCTACTTCGGAGATGTAGCTAAAACAGTTCCTCAAAAAGAAGTTCTCAGAACTACAATAGTTATTGATTTCTGCAGTGCAGATACAATAAAACTGGAGGTTCCTAGAACTATGCCATGTGGTCCGAAAATGACCGTTTATGTTTCTCTCTACTCCTTTTGAGTAACTGTCAATAGAAACTGCAATGGACAGGGAGGCGTTTTTCTAGTCTGAAAAATAGATGTGAATCTGTGGTATTGGGGGGGGGGGGCAGGATTGGTATTGGTTTCGATATACATCCTCACAAATATATTATGTTCATTTAAAGCTAAGGCACAGTTAAAAGCCCTTACCTACAAATATGCACTGAGTGCCAATTCCTACTTTATATGTTGACAATTAGTCTTTTAAAGGTTTGCTTTAATTAGTGCGTTTGGTGCGTGAGGGTTACGGATCCATTTATAGGAGCAGCACTTTTTTTTCCCCGAACCCTGGATGCTGTTTCGTGAGGGTAGTGACGAAGCCTGGGTGTCTTTTCAGAGGCAATGTCCTGAGGCAAATGCATGCTGGCATTTGCTGACAATGGAAAAAATCAGTCTCTAATGTTGGCTTGATGAGCTGTCCTGGGAAAAAAGGGGAGAGCTCGCAGACGGGATTCACAAGTGCAAGCTGCGACTGCACACACTGTTCATCACCCCGAGAAAGAATGGTCATCTTCCCTCCAGGTCTCAATTAGAGTTTATCACTGCAATGAGCACAAATCAGGGGCCACAGTTTTACTGAGCTGCATTTCAGTGATCGGCTGGGAAAGGGGAGAAATGTTCCCTGGTGTTTTTTAGTCTCTGGGGCTTCATTGTCACGTTAACGTTGTCGCATTTTTCTGATGCTCCTAAAACTTTCACCATGACAGATTAAAGATAAGCTTAAGACATCTAAACCTTGTGTTAAGGTAATGCCCGTTGGCCATTATTCAGTAGTTATCACTTTGGTCCCCTTGTAGTTGGATCCGTGTGCACACTGTGCCTTGCTGAACCCCAATAACATGAACACTTCACAGTGTTGCTGGTATTGTCATGCCTTTCTATGAACAAACAAAATATGCCAACAGAATGAACAGAGAGATTATTTATTAGCAACAACAACA
Organism: Naso thynnoides; assembly: GCA_029783665.1. Lineage (NCBI taxonomy): Eukaryota > Metazoa > Chordata > Actinopteri > Acanthuriformes > Acanthuridae > Naso > Naso thynnoides. Next base: position 26,288,304 of record JAQLOL010000006.1, on the reverse strand, counting down.
TAAAAGCTTTAAAAAAAAATCTGTCCAATTTTGCTTGGGACTTACTGGAACTGTCTCAAAGACCACCGGAGCTCCCTGGGCCCCAATTTGGCAACCACTGCTCCAGCAGATGAAAATAAAAAGTTATTTCAGCCATCTGTTTAAATACGGTTCTGCAAGGTTCTTTTCTGCTCCCCACGTCTGTTGCCTTAATGCCCACATCTTATAAAAACAGATCCTTTTAATTAGAAACAAATGGTTCGTGAAATTCTGGGGGCAAACTCCTTAAATTTAGCCTGTGATGTGAGTGGACCTTAATCCTGAAAGCAGGGAACGGATTTCATTGGCTGGGAGAAGTACAGCGATATGTGTGTGTGTGTGTAGGTGTGTGTATTGTGTTTGTGTATTTTTACCAGCACTGTTTATTTTTCAAAGTGGGTTGGATCGTCTTTATTTCCTGCTGCTAAGATCACATGTAGTCCATGTGAGGTGAGTTTATTTGCCATATCTGGTGCTCCTTAAGATTCCAGGGTCTCTCTTTGCCTTGCTCACTGTTTATCTTGGTTCAGTGTCTCAGCTCAGTCTTAATATACTCACTTTCACTGTTGTAATCATGAACAGTCACATCTGGCCGGGAGCAGCCTGATTCAGTTATATTTTTGGTGACTTTCAGATAAGTCATCAAAGTCTCTGTGTTAAATTCATTGGAAAATTTGTTCAATTATGTGGTACACGTTTGAACTTAGTTACTAAAATTCTGTTTAAAGCAACACTGTGCAACTTTGACTGCAACCCATGGCTTCAAAAAAAAAAAAAAGAACAAACTAAATGAAGCACATAAATTCATTGCACAAAACAGCAATTTTAGTAAAACCAGGTCTTATTTTATGGAGAAAATGTCCCCTTGTTTTCCCTCCGATGTAATACCACTGCTCTGTCCATCTACAGCCTTTTGTTTGGTAAATTGTCCCTAACAACTACCTGCTGCTCAGCTGCAGTCTCATCAGCTGACATGTTGCTTTCAGGAACCTCCGTGAATCACAGAGTTGAGGCAGAGCAGTCAAAGGACATAAGAGGGAAAACCAGAGAACATTTTCTCCATAAAATACGTTAGACTTAGTGTCCTGTTTTACTTAAATTGCTGTTTTGTACGATGTATGAACATGCATTATTAAGTTTCGTTTTGTGTAGCCACAGATCGCGGTCAGAGTTACATAGCGTTGCTTTGAACAACAGTTAGAGTATATGTTAGAAAACTGAAACAAAAAATGTTTACTTTCAGAGCTTTTAACCAGTTTTAGCGTTGTTAATCTGGGCAGTCAGTCACTTAAAAGTTGATCACAGGTAGTTATGCGTATGTCGACCCTACATCTACACCAGTCGCTGAATAAAGACGAAGAGATTCAGTCCAGTGTCGGCCAAACTTGACCCTGAATGCTTGCATGTCTTTTTATTTGAAATTAGTCAAAAAACATCAGTATGACCACAGTAGCACTGAATCAAATGAAAATGGAGGGCCATGCTCTGCAGAGACGTGGAATTAAATGGAGGTATTTGGGGGTGATGGGGTTTAATACAGCAAGTCTCACATTACCAGTTTTTCCTCCGTGACTACTCCTCTAAGCTGATTCCAGGCTGGAAACCAACAGTCGAATTTAGCCAACTTTGCACGCTTGTGGCCCCACATTGCAGTGAGAAATACCCAGTTACTGTAACTGCTCGCTCATAGGCCGTCTATGATTCAGATATCATCGGATGCCAGGAGCGAAAGAGAGGCCAGGCCAGCTCTCTCTGGACAAAGTGCTTAGTCACTGCTGATTAGGAGGCACTGTATTTCACAAAAAGATTCAATTAATTATTGTTGGGGAAGTAACCATGCTGACTCAAGTATTTCTCACGCTGCTCCCGGAGATCCATGGTGTGATTTGGGCTTGCAGAACAGGTGCATTTTTCAACAAGTGCTCATATTTAAACGGCAAAGTAGGTCATGCATTATTTACAGCAAAGGCCTATCTGTAGCTGCGTGTTGACAACTGAGGTGAAGGTGAGGTTCATGGTTGAAAGAAACAAATGTTGTCTGTTGTGTTGGAGACCAGAAACAAGCTGCAGTCTTCGGTGTTGAGGTCACACACCTTGCATGCCTTTTATCCATCAGAAAAAAATGTACAAGTTATTTATTAACATTTGGACAAAGCACCAAGCTTTCTCCTGGGGAGCAGTCGTACATTCTTACATTCTTACAGAAAACTTTCCAATCACAAACTTGTGTCTGGTTTTCTTTTTGAGGTTTATACGAACGTCATCCCCACTTTCATGCTATAAAGACAAATAAATCTGACTCAGAAAGCCTCTTTTGGTTTCAGTCATAACATTGTCTGTCTTAGTTCGGACCGAGTTCACAGGAAATTAGGAAAACACCGAGGGAAACACTGCTGTGTTTTCTTGTCCTTGCGCTGCAACCCAAGGCATTTTGAGGAACTTTGAAGAACTGTGTGGCACGAGGGCCAGGACAGTATCGTGATTTTAAGTGGCTTATTCAGATTTGCTTTTACACAGATATTGAATTTGGAACGTTTTTCTGTAGGCAGCTTGTACTGAAGGGCTAAAACTTGTATTTCGCCTTTCAGGAATCCAATAATGTGTAAGGCCTTAGAAGAGGTGGAGGGGAAATTACATTTGGAATACCTCATCCTCACTTAGAATTTCCCTTTTCCTACTTTATGCTGTGTTGACTTTTTCCAGTCCTAAAGGGAAAATGAGTGCTCTGGAAATCTGAGGACTCCACGTGGTTACCGCAAGTGGTCAAACATTTCAGCCAGAGCCTGTGCTCTCATCATCCTGCTATGTGTATTTGCATAAGCAAAACCTCAATGAGGAACCGTCTGAATCATCATGTGCAGCAGCTTCTGAATGACGAGACGAAAGAGCTCTACAATGTCTGAGTTGGTTCAGCATAAAACTTTAACACTGGTCAAAAAAAAAATCTGTTGGCATCACAGAGACATTACATCACTCTGAGATAACTCGTTTGCACTTTCGCCAGAAACATTTTATAGGAGAGACAGATTACGTAGACCGTTTTGAATAGAAAAGGCCGTAACAACAAAGATGCCACATATCCCACAACAGCCAATTATGTGCTTTGTTTAGAGATGAACCAGGAACTCCATTAGCCAATCACATTGTTGTACTGCTGCTTACAGAGCCACGACAGCAATTTGCCAACCGGTACACGTGTGCAGTAAAAGTCAAACCCACTAAAAAAAAGCTGTTTTAAACCTCATTTTGGCGCAAAGTCACCAAACTATTTATGTGATTTTTCAGAATTGGCAGCTGATTCTGTTCATATTGTTTTTTTTTCTTTGTTTTTTGTTTTAATCTTTCCATTCATTTAAATCAGGCTGTGGTCCTCTGTGTCTGAAGTAGCTGCCCAAGGGCTTTGCCAATATGGCCGCCAAGCAGGGTTTGGAAGTAACGCTTTACTTAGCAATGAATTACACTAATTTTATTACTCATCCCAGTAACTAGTAAAATAGGGGATTCCATTTACCAAAACAGTTATTATGTTGCAGTTACTGATCCAAGTTACGCTGCATAACTACCTTGCTGGGGAGGGACGTGCTTTTTTTTATGACGATGAGATATACGTGCGTGTGCCGATGTGTATTTTTCTAATAGAGGCTTATTTGATTTGAGCGGTCGCTAACCTACGTTCTGATAACCTACCGATGGTGTTACGATTCCTAAGAATGCCTTTAAATTAGTAGCCATCAAAACAAAGTTGTTGTTCCAATAAAGTGAATTGAGTCTTAAGAGCTGGCTGAACAGGCTGTGTGTCACTTTTTTAGAAAGTCGGTTGGGTTGCGAACACAGTATAGTAAACAAATAATGTAAGTAATTACTTTTGATGCAAAGTAATAAGTAAATTTATTACTTTCTTCAGGAGTAATCAGCAACAAGTAACATAACCATTTCAGAGTAACTTGCCCAACACCGCCGCTGAGTGGCAAGACTTGCCTATTAGGACGTTGCTTTCGCCTAAAAAATATGTGTTGCCAATTCTCCTCTGGAGGCTATACGATAAAATAATCTTTCTAGAATAAAGTTTTTGAACCACCAGTGATAGAAATACAAAATAAATGTGTTCTTTGCAACCTGTAAACTCAAAACACTGCCTGCACAATAAAAAAAAATCTTGACAAAAACAAACTGCTGTGCATAATGTAACTAATGTTCCCTTTTTGTCTTTTCATTCAACATATTCCTATAACTTTTTTGCAGCTGCCGAAATAAAATTACTTTCTGAAACATCAGAAATGTTTTCTCCGATCTTGCTGATGGGTGCTGATCGGTCACCACCTGTCTGCCAAATGTAGGCCAGTTTTGTAATTCTGGCAGCGTATTTCAGGAGCAAAATTCCCAGTGGTCCATCTCAGTCTGAATTCTGTGCCCTCTAGTCTTATGTAATGAATATGCAGGAACCAAATGGGTCGAAAATCAGAGGGAAGTCTGGAAGAGTGCCTCAACAGAAATAGTTGCTAAAACTTTTAGCTTCTCCTGCTTTCTTATCTCCAGAGTGTATTTATTTCACCCTGACAAGACTACCGGCCTGGCACAGGCTGCAGCGCATGATACTTTTTAATTAGGGTGTGTGAACAAGTACATATTTACAAAGCAAAAATTTTAAACAAAATGAGGCCAGCCTAAAACTAGTCAGCTACATGCAACATCAGGAAGAGTAAGGAACTTTTTTTAAAGCAGAGGTTGTCTGTTTTTTTTAGCCTTGACCTTTATTCAAATGTTGCTTCTCCTAATTGTGCAAAGAATAAACTCATCCGAGCAAAGGACCTCTGTTCTCTAGCCTGCACCCACAACTTACATTAAGAATAATCTGACATCCCTTTACTTCACAAAAAGCAGGTAAAGGGGTGTCAGAGGGCATCAAAGGGGCCTTTGACAGGATTAAGATTTTGTGTCCTCCTTGGATAAGCAATTAAATGTCCACGGGAGAGTGAAAAACATCAAAAATGTCTGCCAATTTGAATTTTACAAAGCTTTCAAAATGCTAAATATTGAGACTGTGAGATCCCCCCCCATCATGGATTTTTGTGTTACTTTACCTTCTCTGCTCTGTGTTGCACCAGAGTCTTTTATAATAATTTTATAAATCCGAATTGAAACACAGGATTCATAGATTAGGGTGCAGTTAGGACAGTGCTGTAGTTTGTGGCTGCTTGGTTGTATTTCAGTAGATAAGATGTCGGACCACATCAGAGCTTTCTTTTATCAAAAGCAAAACTATCTGAGCCTAAATGATTTGACAGCGGGAAGCTGCACAGACGTTGGGTTCTCACTTCCAAAGCTATCAGCAAATTTGTGAAATGCACCATGATAAATGATGCGAAGCAAAATTTTAATAAACTCTGGGCTGGAAAATAATGAACCTATTACAAAAATCAGATTGAACGATCCTGTGATGTTTTCCGATGTTCCGTTTTCTTTATCCTGAAAAGAAAGGCTTACATTTGCAAAACAATTTCAAAATCCAAGTAGTATATCTTCTCTGACGGCTGATTCTGCTTAAACCCCCGACATGTTTTGCCGTGACAACATCATACCCAAGATATATGACACAGTCATTGACTGAGTGTGTTACCCTCGGCCTCAATTTGTCCTTGATGGCAGCACCCTTCCTTAAACTGTAATTTATTTGTTGTTCACTTGTCACTTTTGTTTGTCATCAACTATGTGTTTTACCTCTAGCAATAGCTCATCCATTTAGCATTGCTTTAACAAGAAAGATGTTAGCGGAGGAGAGTAATCCCTTCAGCATGCACAGGATAAAATGGTTTTCACAAAATATGGAGCTATTTTGCTGAAAAATATGGACGATATAGAGAATATGAAACCACACTTTCGGCAAAACAAGAACGAGAGAGGAGAGGTGCAAAGTTGGAAGCAAGAAACAAGAAGATAGATTTTGAAATACTCCAGCGAGGTTACACAACAAATATTTTCTGGTCAGTAAACAAGCAGCAGCATTCAAAGCAGCTCCATCATCCCTGTTAGAATTTTGCAGCCGATCAATAATTGTTCATTACTTCATCTCTGCTCTGGTTTGTTTGGTCTGTGGCAGATTTGGACTAACAGACAAACAAGCAAACAAACAAGGTGTTTGTTTGTGCTGCAGTTCTGTCATTGTACCTTCATTGCACTGTATGCGTGGGGATGTGGGGAATGAGAGAACTGAAGTTTTGGCAAAAGGTGTTTCACTTTGACAGCAGAGAAGAAATGAAACAAATCAAACTTTCAGTTTCCCTTTTTCAGAGCCGCATGCTGAAATTAGTCACTTGTCACAATGAGCTTTTGTTTTTCAAAGGATACAAAGAACAGTCCCCAGAGGCAACACAAATCACTGCACCCCAAAAAACAAGTGTTGGATGGAATTAGTCTGATTCACCAGATGCAGATTGTGGCTATAAACCTGCTGCTGGCTGACTGATTCAGTCGGCATTCTCCTTCCCTTCCTCTATGTGTGTTACTATTTTCCGAGATGCATCCTGAACTTGGCATCGTGACAGATGACTGGTTGGCTTAAAGACCGGCAAACAAGCCAGAGTGTTTTCCCCGCTATGGCAGAAAAAATAATGGGTTGAGCCAGATGCAGCGCTGTGGAGTAGGGCTGCACGATTCTTGCTAGAATGTGAATTATGATTTTTCTCCCCGATTGAGATCAACATTCTCTCGCACAATTCTCACTTTGTCAACAAAACAATTTATTGCACACAAGTTAAAAGAAAGCGCTGTCTACACAGGGCTTTCAACTGGCATGAAGTGCAGGACTTAAACTCAGAAGTCTCTTGTCTGGCGGCAGGGATTTTTATGATGTTGTTCCTTGTTCTTCATTGTTCACTCATACTGGATTTTGCAGTGACGTTGGAAGTGGTTGTAAAGATTCGTAGTGTTACCTCGCGGTGCTGTTATGATGCCAAAGCATTGCTTTCAGATTATTACTCCTTGTGCAGGTCGTCATCAGGTTTAAACCTGAAAAAGTTCCACACGGTGGAATGTCCAACTTGTTTGGCACAAGCGCATCATTATTGTATGCCGAGGTCAGACTACAAGATATCAGCCTAACAACGGCCTGACTGGGAAGACAGAGGGCGTCGGGTGGACTTGGAAACAACCAATGAGCTTGAGGCGCGACAGTCGATCGTTTCATCTTGGGTAGCGTGTCACGACGCACATCAATCGATGCCGCATCTAGGACGCTTCACGACCTCGCAACAGAAACACTAGCATGTTTGATTTTTGTTGTTTACCTCCCACAGAAGCTTGTCAGTAGTAGTCAGTAGCAAGTGCCTCATTACCAGTGATGTCACACACATTGTGAATTGCAAACGATGATTAATCGGGGAGCAGGGTATAGTCCGTCATCTCTCTCGGCCACAGCGCAGCAAGAATTTCTGTCTCTTTAATCGTCAAATCTGACAGAGTGAACATTTTAACAGACAAAAATATATTGCTGTCTGACCCTGGCATCACTGCAACCACCGCGATTTTCCTTAACGGCGCTACTCAGGTGTGGCTCCAACTCTATCTTGTAAACTGACTTCTTCCTCCTTCCTGCTTGTTTACACACGACACTGCCGACGCCGCGTGGTGTCTGGTTGCTGTAGCAATGGTGAGTGAAAGCAGAGTGCCGTAAATGAGGAAGAAAAATGAGAGAGGTGATTGAGTTGTATGGCTGAGTCATTGGCTAATGTTAATCTCTGGCCCACTTGCTGAATTAACCACGTGTTTTGATAGAGCATGTGGGCTTGTTGTAAAGTAAATAAGCGAACATATGAATGCAGCGTGTCCTGAATGCACAGGGAAATATGAGCAAGTGTATCGCCATCATTTAGAAATTATAAATGAATGGAGATCATGATTTTTGCACGATTAAATGTGGAGATTTGTAGATCTAGCTATGCCAGATTAGAATTTAATAAACAACATGCTGTTTTTTGCTAAAGGAACAGCATGTTTTCATAACTCTTGTTTTAAAAAATCTTTCTGATTTATATTTCTGCCTTAATTAAAAAAAAAAGTGCTTGACCTAAGAGATATTTAACTGTTGTATAATGTTATTTCCAGCAGTCAGAAACCAGTAGGACTTTCTAATGGCATGCATTATAAGTAGAAAAACTCACAGCAGAATTGATGAGTCATCTTTTAAGTCTAATCTTATAAAGCATTCAGGTTTCCCTCCTCAGAATTGCTGATTCTCCTCTGTTATACAACTGCTTCCCTGTGAATGAGGCGTTTTAATGAATGGAGCCCCTTTAACACAATATATATTAAAATGTTTTCCCCCGGGTTTCGGTTTCCAGGCTGTGATAATCACTTAATACGCATGCCTTAGGCCAGGCCAGCGGCACAGAGATCATAGATTATCATTCTGTCCGCTAAGGAGTTTATTTTCACAAAGTGCTCATCCCAGTCACTGCTCGTGTCTTCGGCTCACACTTGAATATGGTGTCATGCTGATGCATAAAATTATTTTGAACAATTTTTGGTTTTGAATTTGGTGCAACAGAGTGAGATGGCCCAAGAGAACCCTGGGAGGAAGTGATAAACTTGGCTGCTGTTTGACAGCATCCAAGGGTGAATAACACGGCCTCAACACGACAGGAAGCTGCCTCCGTTTCTTTCCCAGTCTGTCATGGAGGCAGTTGTCTCATTTTTATGGGGGGGAGGCCCAGCGGGAGTGAAGAGCAGAGATGTACTGTAGATTCACCCGGGCGATGCTTGTGTTTGCCTTAGGAATGCTGAGTTGACACCCACATCACACCCACCCTGCACTGCTAAACGAACGCCTCAGGCAGGCCCAGTTGTCATCCATGATCTTTGAAAACCACAGTGTTTGTGTTCCACAAACAAGCGACATGTACGTGTGGATTACAATCAGAGATGTTTGACTGCGTGTTTATATCAATAGAAAAAAGGTCTTTCATATCAGCATTTCTTTTGTTTAATATTAATGATGTTTTGACGTCTGTTTGACATGTTTTACCAGCCTCTCATGTAATCATCTGGAATTGCCAGAAACAGTAAACTCACATTTTCACATGGAGAAGACCAAATGAGGCAATGTAAAATAAACTGAAATTTCTCAGTTTTCTGCTGGATGGAGCCTTCAAATCTTAAGGTTAACCACAGAAACAGTGTGTATCTAGTTCTTTATCACATGGGAGCACATCACTGCCTCAATAAGTCTAGCATCAAACTGATTCACCTTGGACATGAGTCATGAGACAGGAGAAATATGTGCGGACTGCACTTGGAATGTAAAATGACCAGAGAACCAGACACATGGAAGTCAGACCATGTGAAAGTGCTGACCCGCTGCACACTGATAATGGTACATTGGAGGTCACGAACAGGCTGTGTGCTGTATTTTATCTGGTTTTCCATTGAGCCGCATCGAAACACTCACAGCCAATATGTGGGTTTGATTACGACCAGTCATTTCCCAAAGTAAGTAATGTGTTGAACGTTTTCGTCTCGAGTTCATAAGGAAGAACTTGGGTTCTGCTGTTGTAGATATCTGTCAGTTATGAGGAAGTTGTGCTCACTGTGTTTTGGGTAAAACTATCTTTAGAGTCAGTTCAAGGAGAAGTTTTAGGGGCACTTCAAGTGCTTTGGCAATCTGTCGGAAAAAAGGGCGTTTTCAAAAGACGAGACAATTGCCAAATGTTTAGTGGTGTCCTCTCATGTAACGACACTAAAACGGCTTTTATCAGGAAACAGCTGTTTCAGCTCCTTTAGGAACCAAACAGCGGAGAATCAGAGAGTCAGACTATTGTCATTTGCAGTAGGTACTACATTGGAAATGAGATGCAAGAGTCCATAAACACATGAAACATATCGACGATTAAAAACAGTCAAAACGTGGAGTAAAAAACCAAAATTTGCATTTCCATATCTTGTATTCGTTATGCACCTGGTGTGTAAAAGCCCTAGTGCTGTAGAACATTGTATATGATAGTAAATATCCTTATTATAAGGCTCAGTGTGCAAAAAAACAAATTACTCCCTTAAGTCTACCTGACTGTGTGTGTTTACAACGTGGCTGAATGTCTGACCGCCTGTGTCTCTTACTCTAGCATGCCATGTGATGTATGCACCTGATAAGTTATCCAATCAGTGCTGAGGAGCCCCTGCAGCAATATTATCCAATTTTGCGCCAAATAATCCAAAAATCGAAGCTTTGACATTTGGAAAACATAAATTTAAATTACTGCTATGTCCCATGTATAGTTTATGGGCCTGACTTAGAAATTGTGCAGCAACCCAAAACCTTGATGCTCTCTTTTTCCACTGGAAAAGCTCATTTCTGCCTGTATAATTAGCTGGGCTGCTACAGCACTTTTAGATCCCTGTATGGTTTTGTGACCCACGGCATAAACTCCAGCATCCCTTGGAAGAAAGAGGGAGTGAGGAAGAAATGTGATGGCCTCAGTGAAAGACTCTTATCAGCGCGTTCACTGGTGCAGTGTGCAGAGCTCCGCTGCTCTGACTGGACTGTTGCCACCGCTGTTGCGACTCAGAAAGAAAGGCTTCTGGCATAAACACTGCTCCTTCTTCAGGACTTTGTGGTGAGATGTTTGTTTTTAGCTTCATCGGGAAACCTGCTACAACATAAGGGGCTTCGGCAGCACAACAAAACACGCGAGCTGTCACCCACACCATCAGAAATGTGTAGCAGGGCGAGAGCATACGCTCATATTGTCACCCTGGTGCAATGCAGACATTTGCTGGTATAAATAGTTCAGGAGGATGCAGGAACAGTTTACACTTCGACTGTACATGTTACACCTCCAGCAACTTGTAAATCACCCACTTACTATCCAACACATTATTTTAAGAAGACGCCTGCATGGTCAGTTAAGAGTGTCTTTATTAATCAGCAAATGCAGATCTGAACATTTTGCAGTGCTGCTTTTTTTCATTGCTGGTAACCGATCGGCTGCCCTGATCAACACTTTATTTCCAGTCAAGTGTTGATCGCTGTGACCAACTCTGTAATTTTTCTCTGAATTACCAGCCTGAGTCAGACCCATATCTTTTCATGTGTTTTGCATCACTGGCAGTTTTTCCTGGTAAAATAAATGAAACTAAAGAACTCTAAACGCGCCCCAAGAGGAGGATGGGAATTAAGGGAATTGAGCGGTCCCCAGGTCTCTGAACACCTTTAACAGAAGTAAAGCGCTATTAGGCAGGACGCCCCACATCGTATTTCACACTCACAGAAATATTCCCTTTATTAGAATGCCAATAGATCCCACTTTAACAAGACTCAGAGGACTTTATTGGTACTATATCAAAATGACTGAATCTTCTGGAAGACTGATTTACTGCCCAAGATGTCCATAGTGCCACGTTTAAAGGAGAAGTTTAGTTTTCTGCACATTAGGCCTTATAATAAGGATATTTATGATCATATGCAATGTTCTACAGCATTATTATGATAAATGGCGGAGTACTGAGAGCTGGAGCTCGTTGCTGACATCACCACTAGTTAAAAGCAATTGATACATAACCCAAAAGGAGCTCTTTCAGGTGCTTCACGAAACAAACAAACAGCCGCTTCCAGGTTACATGTCTGTGTTTGGCTTCGTGTTTTAGCGTTGGTACATGAGAGGACACCACCAAACATTCAGTGAGTTTCTCATGTTTATTGTACGTTTGATGGATTGTCTGAGTGCACATGTTCCACTGTCGTTTACAGCTAGTGGTGACATCAGCAACAAGCTCCGGCTCTCTGGACTGCACGTTCATCATGATAATGCTGTAGAACGTTGTATATGATCATAAATATCCTTATTGTAAGGCTTAATGTGCAAAAACCCAAACTTTTCCTTTGAGATACACTTTGGAATGGACCTACTTCTATTTTCACTTCTGTGACTGATTTAAAAAAAAAAATCCCTTAAAACAGAGAGAATACCAAATTCTTCACAGTTTTATCAGGGAAATGATTGTATCACAATGTTTTCTACTTTTCGATCGGAATGCATGAATACTGAAAAAAATAATCATGAAATGCAGAATTAAATCGGGTAGAAACACTGCCAACTTCAGTTACACTTTCAGATTTAATGGGATCATTAATTGGGCCTCGGCTTGGCCCAATTAATGCTTAGACACAATCACCTGTTCTCCCATTTTCATCCCTCACACCACATTACAAAATCATGTTTTATATTTTAAAATTACAAGCACCGTAAAACGGTTGGTTAACATTAAAATCATTATATGCTCCCGGTTGTTATTACAGTCAAGTTGAGACCTTAAAGCAAAATATTTTTTATCACAACATGCTTTTTACGGTAATAATGTGAGCTGAGACTTGCGGCTTAAGGAGGGGTGAAAAAATGTAAGTTCTAAATCTGAGTGCTATGAAGATGAATTTAAACTATAAAGCTCTATTTGTTTAATGCTCCAGTAGTACACAAAAGCAATGCATAAGTTAAGTATAATGACTCGTATAATGATGATGTGTTATTCAGCAGAGGACAGAGCAGAGGACTCCTGAAATGCACTTGTCAAAATGAATCTGTGCTTCAGTGCAGACATGACAGCGGTGCACAGTCTGTGTTTAAATAACGCATTCATATTAACTGCACAGCATCACCACCTGACAATGTGAGTTAATAGAATCACTGATAATCAGACACAGTGGACAGAAGATGACTCCTGCCATTCATCATTTAGCCAAAGCAGACTGTCCAATTTGGCATCATGTCATTTGTCATAAACATGCTGAGCCTGACTAATGAAAGGCAACATAATGACTTTATCAATAAGTCATCATCTGTGACCAGTACATCAGAAGCTCTGTTTGCTTCATTTCTATGACAGGCGTCCATTATATCTGCTTGCGGATTACAGTCTGTCAAATAAATGACCCCTGTTAGTTTATTGAAGACATGTTTTGCTTAATTTCACATCATTGCTGGCGTGTCAGATCTCCCGACAGTATTGACATTAAAGGTGTTTTCACTACTGCCTTGTTTAGTTTGGTTGAATCAATCCCTGGTTCGTTTTTCTCCTCGGTGTGTTTGTTTGTGCAGGTGTGAACACAGTAATCGAACTCTGGTGTGGACCAAAATAGGGCCTTATGAAATCCATTTTGTATTTTCCCAAATGCCATTTTTTCCATTTTAATTTACTGGAATTCTGAGGCACGGGGTTTCTCCCTGTTTTTTACGTGGGCTCTAGACCGCAAGTAGTCTTCGCACGTATCTGCATGTTTCCAGTCGACGGTATGTTGACAGAATTTGCAAAACAGCACATCACCTGACGCATAGACGTTCTTAAACTGCTCAGCTCTGTATTTTGGGCTAAGTGAAGAGTTACATAGTTTTTTTGCAGACTTTTCCGGGACCTCTGTAGGTCGCTTTGACATGCTTTAATTGTTCTGGGAGGGGGCAGGAGTGTTTATGAAATGATGCATTAGCGAACCCCTCCCAGAATGTTCTCCTCATATAAATGTTCCTTTTTTTTTCCAGAAAACATAATTTTAGTCAAATTACGGTCAATTTAGTTGTGTTCCATGTTTAACGATAAGTTTCGTCTGCGATTCTGTGAATGTGGAAATCATAGGTCCCTACAAATACAGACCGAGAACTGTTTGAAGAGGTGGTCTCAGTCTGATTACAAACAAACTCAAGTAAGGTTTATTTGTGGAATAAACATGATCCAACATCAATTCCCCTCCAAATGCAGAGGCATCTCCCATTTTTGGACTAAACCAGCACCTGTAGCCGGCTGCTCTGTGCATTATGGGCTGCTGACGCCTTTACAAAAAAGGAGCACGCAGTGTGCCGTGGCACAGACATGAATGAGGGTTGACCTGGAGCAGCGGCAAAATACGTTCCCTCCTTGATATTTGGCCAGACAACCATAATGCCCAATGACTGGAAAAAACACAAGCAAATCATGAAGTGTTCAAAATGTTTAGCAAACAGCAGAAGGAGACGTGATTCTGACTATTGAATGGAATGGCAGCTCCCATATGGCTTTTGTTGATACATTTTGGTTCGCTTGATTTTTGTCTGTGTGAAAACAAAATGCAAATGAGCAGCACCCATCTGCTGATTCAGACCAAATGAACCAAACTACAGGTATGAAAACACCCTAAAACAACAACAACAACAACAACAAAATGTTGGTACTGAACAATTTAGCAAACAGTGGATATGTGAAAACTTTCTTTCTAAAGTCTTTACGCAGGAAGTATGTGTCAGCTCTCTGCCTAGGTTTAGGCACAAAACACAATTTGGAAAGGGTAATTCTTTGATTTAAAATACCTTTTTTTGTTGTAATTGTTGTTGTTAGGAGGTTGTTAGGAGACGGCAGGAAATTCTCCCAACGGTAGCTGAAATCACCCGGTTTGAATCTTTTGGCCTCAATGTTGTCGCCTGCCTTGTAGCTGTGTCGTAAATGAAGTGACGGCTCCTATAGGCAAGCATGTAATGTAAACTGTATCACTCTAATATGTGCTGTTGAGACATTAATATGATACATATGAAATATACAAGTTCAGAAGTTCCCTTGTTTGCCGAGTTAAACAATGCCAACAGCTTCTTGTGGTGTCTGGGCTGAGCAGCGAGTCTGTCACAGCTGTGTGCCTCCTGTTGCCTCGGAGGAGAAGCCACTTGAGGCCGATAAAAATCACGCCACAAAACAATTCACAATTGAGTGTCGAAAGTGCTTGTTCGCTGTACAAAACATGGTCAAAAGGAGTACTCCAACAGGACATCCCGTTGTCATACAAATGAGATTTTCAGTCGCAGAGATGGGATCATAAAGCTTGAAGCCATTTGTCATCTCCTTATTTGCACTCTGGCTTTTTCTTAGATGGAGCTATCTGTTAAATTGCAAAGGAAGTGGTCATGCTGCAGAAACAGAAGGTGATGACGAGTGCTTCCTTGAAGCGATGAGATCTCAGCAGATTAAAAAAGAGAAAGCTATGTGCTGATAGTGGAACAGCAGCTTTATTCGGCACCGACTGTTGTCAAGCCCTTCTACTCGTCCTGATGGCTAGTTGTTGCTAAGCGCTCCGGAGCAAAGGTTTTGTTTTAATCTTTTGCTTCTCTCTCTCTCTGTCTTGTCTCTGTCTGCTCAGCCATGGTAACTATTGTTGCTCATGTTAAGCGCCCCATTTCTTTTTGTTGTGTTCAGCCCAAACAAACTACTGTTGCTGCTGTTGTTGGGACACTAAGCGCATCCCTTTGCAAGGCACCAAAGTATTTTTATCCAGGAGGATCTGCAGTACCTGGCTTAGGGTTAGATGATGTAATGATGATGATGTTGCTGTATGTGAAAAACTATGGATTGCAAACAATAGTAACATTGACTAGGGATGGGACAAGTATCGTTTTTATTGTTAATCACGATAAAAACACTCATAATCAGTTAATCATGGTGAAATTCAGTTAATCCCATAATTGTCATGACCATGAATTAAAGTGTCTGCTATGAATAACCTAATGTAATCCTCACTATTAATGCGAGTGAATGGTGAATAGTCCACACTACAATGCAAACTGGACTTTATAGAACAGAGCAGACTTACTCATACAGTATTATTTTAAATGTATCCTTTATACCTTACAATTAACATTACCTCCTTTATATTTATTAATTTATTTATTTTTCAATCAAGATGTGTCCCCTATAAAGTGATTAAATAAAGGTTGTTAGGTAAAGTGACTCCACTATGTCTTATTGCCGTTCTTTTTTTTTTAAATTCCTTAATGTTTTCTCAATAAATCTGTTTATAGATAGATAATTTTTTCCACTTTTTTTTGGATATTTTAAATGAGATCTTTTTTTTTTATCATGATTATATCATGTATCACAATTTTTTAAATTTATTTATTTATTTATTTATTTATTTTCTGGCCACAATGATATTGACACGAAATTTTCTAATAATCCCACTCCTAACACACACACATCCAATAATACCTCAAAAAGAGGATTATTTTGGAATTGGTTGGTGTGTCCTGGACAGACGTCATGAGGAACCTCGTGCTTTAAAAAGTGATGCAAAGGTTTCCTGACCTTCCATTTATGATGAGTTGGAAGTGAAACAGGTCAGCAGAACATGTACGCAAACAATAATTGTCAGTAGGATCACTTTATTGTTGGTTTGGGTCATTTTATGGAATTTGTCTAAAATGAAAATAATATCAGACTGATACTCTAAGCCTTTAAAGTTAGTAACAAGTAACTTCAGTTTCTTAGAGGTGTTAAAAAGCCAAACCTAAACACCTGTGATTAGAGATTCAAGAGGATTTTACACAAGAAGATTCAATAGTTGAAGCAATTTAAAAGCAATTCTTCTCTTCAACTCAGTCCTTTCACTCCACACATTTAAATAGCACATTTCACTTGTTATCACATTCTCTCCTCAAAGCTCCTCTTTTTTTATTTTTATTTATTTATTTATTTATTTTACTGACAAATGAATTCAGTAGTTCAAAATCAGATATTCAGGATTCTCAGGATAAAGCACTCAGCCTTTAAATTAAGACTCTCACTCCTCTTACATGTTCTTCCATCGCATTCCTGAACCTGTCCTCTGAGCTCACAGGTGAGGTTTGGAAGCTGTTGAGTTCAAAATAGGCAGAGGACACTGTGTGCTTGAGATGAAAATGAACTAAATCACATCATGATGGTGTGTCTGATTATTACCACTGACATGTTGTTTCAGGGCAATTGGACGTAAACAAACCTTTAGTTTAATAAAACAAAACAATAAAAACGTGCTCATTAAACTTAAATAGTTTTTTTTTTCTTTTATCTCCTCTGACCTTCCATCTTGCGGCTACAAAAAGAAAAAGAAAAGTTTTTTCTCCAAAGTAATTGGTGTTATTTTGGCAGCTTTTATACTGGCCTAAAATGGACAGCATGCTTTGTGAGAGAATAAGCAACCACAATGAAGACAAAATCGGAGTGCTGGAGCTGTTCTGTTAATGGACAACAACTCCGTCAGGGCAGTTTTCACACTGTACAGGCTGTCTCTTTACCAGCTGCTTCTCCTCTTACCAACACGCCTCATCCGTGTTTGTGTTGGAGGTGGAGCACTGCTGGCTGTGAAGCATCTGTCTCCTCTTAGGTTTGGGATTTTCTTCCTCCCTATCTCTTTCTTTCCTCCCATTGATCCCATTTCTTGTCACATATCCAGCCCTGCTTATCCCTCACTCGCACAAACAGCCCTCTGCTTCATATCCCTCCGCTCCTCAGCAAATTCTACCTGCCTCCTGCCTATGGAGACATAACTTATCCTAAGCTTTTCCTGCCAGTGTTAGTGGGGAGGGGGGGGACATGTTGTGGCAGGATTAGCAACCTGCTAAAAGTAGCATGTCACAACAAAGCTGTTCAGTCGTATGCTGATAAACTGCTGCTAAAATGAAGCACTTGAACACATGCCAGCTGTCATCATATCAGATTTTACTGGGGATGTAATGATGCATTGAAAGCTGATTGAAAATCTACGCAAATATCTGATGCTCAGATCAGTCGAGATGAATTGCAATACATGTTTTAAACACTAGAGGGCGCTGACACTATAAACTATGACCTAACTTGACAGTAGCAGTGAGTAATTAGGCCGTAATTTGTAATTAGCTGTTGCTCATGAAGCTGTTAACTCACCGATATAGTCACTACTACTGTCCAGATGGGGTGCAGGAGAACAGCGTTGCTAGGCAACAGTAAAATGGTTGCGAAAGATTGCTTTTCTTTTCTTGGCTTTCTCTTTATGACTACGTGACTAAACAAGGAGAACAAAGAGATGAGACGACAAAAGTGCAGATTTGTTTCCAGACTAACAACTGTCTACACTCGTCATGGCTCCTTGTGGTCCTGAACAGGCTACGCCATTTCTGAAGACGTCAGAAACACTTCGCAACTTGTGAACTCTGAGTCTTCTAATCAATCGTCTTCAAATCAAAGCGTCTTCCTCTTCACAGTATTGGTTATCGTAATTTAGCCTTGTTCACCCTCGGCAGCTCAACAAAGTTAGCGGGCAGGCTGAAGTCATAGTGAGCAAGCTTTGAACAAACACGCTAACAGCGGCGTTTTGTGTCTCCTAACTGAGCTGGTCTAATAATAAAGTAATTGAGGGACACAGAGACGTAACGTTAGCGCTCTGAGCAGCTGAAATTTTAAGCTTCACTTTCTCTCACATGTCAAAACAAACAATTTATGCCATATGGCAACTCTGAGGGCACGCGCTGCTTAAATGTGCTTTCTGGTAACAAAATAAAATGGTAATAAAATAAAAACAGAATTTTAACTTGATAAAGGAAAGATAAGAAAATCACAGAAATGAGTCCTTTTGTCTGCGAAATAATTAAAGGAAACTTTTTCGTTTATAGTTTGTCTCAAATCTCAGTTTGTTTTTTATTTTTTTATTTTTTATTTTATTTTTTTTTTAATTGCAAATAATCTTTATCCTGAAATTGGAATTGTGAATCACTTGGGTCAACTTCAGTTGTTTTTAAATGTGCTCTATAAATAACTTGACCTTAATTTTACCATCATGATTATTGTATTTATTTATTTTTTGTAATGTATATTTTTTTTCTCTTTTTTTGGTAAACACTTAAAATACAGTGGAGGAAGGTGGACAGTCTTAAACCGTAACATGTACAAAAGTGTCAAAAAGAACAATTACGCCTAATGACTGTTTCATTTTTATGCTGGGTGGTTACCAGTGTTAAGGTGATTTGGTGCATTGTGGGCCTGTGATTTACATGCAGGTAAAAACATTTCAAAGCAAGCAATGCGTACTGTAGATGGATGTCCTTTCATCAATGGTTATCAGTGGGCAACAGAAACGATCTCATGGAGAAGTAAATATGAATTAAAATGGGTAATCTATCAAAAGAACGATGAGTTGCTGTTATTTCATATCGAAGTTATGTCTGCAAGCAGTTAGAGTATGAAACCCGCCCTTGCTGTTGTATTCAAGGGCACTGAGACACTAAAAATCTGGCTTTTGAGACTTGGCTGCTGTAAAATGCAATGCAACGTTTGCAATGCAAGGTTTTTTGGTAGCCGTCTATCCATTATAATGTGTCGTTAAACGCATCAAGAAGAGGTTTAAAAAGTGTCCCTACAGTCCAATGCTGCAGGGAGGTAAAAGACAAAGGAAATTAAAAAATGGTTAATTGCAAAGATTTTCATGTCAAGCTAATTTGAAACCATTAAAAACTGCAGTGATTTTTATTGTGTCCTGAAATAACTGCTGCTTTGAGGGAAGAAAAGTTGGCAATAATGAAGCACATGTTGTTTGTAGCTAATGGGCTAAAACAAGTGAAAACCCCTGGTATGGTCCTTGAATAGCACAGTGTGTTCTCGGGCAGAATGTTTTTCCCAAGCTGGAATGAAATTCGTGTTCACATTCAGAATTGGAAGACGAGAATAAACACACTTCACAGGTTGTGGAAAAGCTCTTGTCCCACTGCAGCTTTTTTCATCTTCTCTGTGCATCCAGTCGTGCTCCTGAGGCGACTTTTTTCAGGTCATTTTACCTTCATCAGTGCAATAATGTTTTATACAGTAAGTTTCGCATCTTTTCATATTAGTCCGTCACTTGTTTTACAGTTTGTCAAAAGCTTTTTCTTTCTCATATTATCTGTTGCTGCGAGGTCTTACTTACATGCTTACAAAGAAATAGGTCTGGATTTCAAATTGTAGCAGCCCAGTTATAACTGCTCCCCACTTGTGCTCTTTAACATCCCCATGAAATGAAAAATACATTTTCTCAGCTTTAAACCTTGTGTCTGCGTTAATTGTTCATGTATTTCATTCTGCATACCACATATTAGTTGAAAAAATCATTTTTTTTTACATGAAAATCTGCTCTGATTAGAAAATGTTTTTACTTTTATGATGATGTATTGTACACTTTGGGGGCGCTTTCTATTTTTTTGTCCAATGAATTTGCTTTCTTGATTTTTTTTTTTCTGAATAATGCAGACAGGCCTACAGTTGGCATGCATCAGCTCCATTGCGGAGGAGCCTGTTCGGAGGACGAGGGGGACTCACCACTTTCTTGAATAAACTACGGCCGCTATAACCACGTTTGCCAAACTATATCTGTTGTGGAAGTCCTAGACATGTTAGAAAGCTTAACAATGCTGTGTTTGTGTTCATAAAATAAACAGAGGTCTGTTAATGTGTCGCACAGCTCAGTGTATTAACATGCAGCCCTGGTAAGCGTTAGCTTAGCTAATATCCTAAGGAGGAAGGGGGAGGGGTTCTGTCATCAACTACAGCTGATGTACTCCTCATGTCTGCATCGTAACAGTTGTGGAAATGTTGGAAAAATTAACAACAGTGTGTCTGTGCTTGTCACACTTTCCCCTGGTGTATTAAGTCCTGTTGTACTCTGGTTGTACTGCTCCTTGTATTCACACACAATAGTATTGTCAGCTGGGGCGGAGGGCGGCCACAGCGCACATTCAGCCCTATTGCCTACTGTGAACGTCAGTCAGTGTCCACAAGAAGGGTCCAACCTAGAGGCCCGTTTTTGCCAGAAACTCTTCAGTATGCAGAAGCAAATTACACTCAGACCTCCTTCTCACTGGGTCTTTGACAAACTACACCTCATGTTGTGGTATTATATGGTGAGTTACATGAATTATGTGTACAGTTCTCCCTCTGGTGAGATCTGCGGTTATGTATTCATAGAATCATCAAGTCAAAAACAAACCTCAGTAATTGTGCAACGTTTTCTCAATGGGCATTTCTCCCAACATTTGTGATTATGAAATATGCACATTTTTTGTGCGATCAGTCAACATATTTATCTGTAATTACCCCAGCAGAGCAGAGCGTCGACTGTGCGAAACCTGCCAGCAAAATGAGCCTCTCGTTTTTGCCTCCAAGGCCTGAGAATCTGTCCACACTTTGTTCCTCTGGTGGCTCCATCCTGTCTGAGAGACGCTCCATCTTTGCCGGTCGGCATCAAGCGTCAGCTGCGTTAACATGCTGCTTTAGAATTGTTGCTGCAAACTGCCCCAGTTAGCTTTGGGCAGCAGCATTGTGGCAGGTGTATCTTTCTGTGAATCACTGCTGTGCTTGTGAATCTGTGACTGAGCCTGCTGACTAGCATAATTTTCTCCCTCTGACCTGCAGACCTTGTTTAAGTTATGGCTTGTCTGAGGCAGGCTGAAGTATAAAAGAAGTTTGCAGCTTTACAGGAACACATAGTTGAACCTGTGCCTATGTTTAGCTTTCTTGTTTTCCCTCCATCCTCCTTCTCACGTCATTACTCAACACTGTTTTGCAGAGCAGTGAAGAATAACTTCTCATAAACTGATTGTCAACTTCTCAAAGGTCAACTCTATTACCCGGGTATTATATTTGAAGGATATTTGATGGAGAGAAAATGTGCTTTTCTGACTTTTTTTGTCAAAGAATTACAAGAAAACCCCATGAGCAATAGAAGCAGATGTGCCTGAGCCTGAACCTTGACAGTGATGCATGTTATTCGCGCACATTTCATCACTAGAGTGGTCTTATAGTCTGTGCTACGTTGTCTGCCATACCTTTAGAATATTCCATCTGTGCTGCATCACAGTAGCTTTCTCACCAAGACTCAATTTGCCACAGTCCCTCAGTGTATTGTCAATCTCTCAAACACAGAGTATAGATGGGGAAAAAATGCCTAACTGTTTAAGTGCAGACAGACTGAATCACCTGTACCGGCTGCCCTGTTGTCAAGGCTGGTTCTTGGATCTGTCTGGAGAAATTTGCCAATGCTGCAGTTGTATCTGACATGGCAGCTTTCCTCCCAGGGGTTAAGCATCATTCATATTCATGAGAGCGATGTTAGAGAGCTTCTGGGAGCAGAGCACTCTGTGAAACAACTGCAGGGCTTTTTTAGCCTCGGTCCCTTCCTGCTCAACATTTCTGACAGAGTGTCATGTCTCTCTCCCCTCGCCGATGCACAACCAATACAGACGCACACATTCCATGTTAAAAATTCATGAAAAATAATCAACAGCTCGACAACTGCATTCAGAAAGGCTAAATCGATACAGCAGAGCTGCCTCAATCTTAGGTTTATTTTCTGAGCCAGTGTTTCCAGGAGGGAGGCTCTGTGCACACATGTTAACTGCAATCCTTGTTTCATCAATGCTGTGTCCGTCATCGGGGGTATTTTTTTTGTTTTTGTTTTTCTGTTTTATGCATTTCCCAAAGATCACCTGTCAATCAAATGCCATGGCTAAAGCTATTAGACCTTTTCTTTGGATTATTGGAGCCCATGTAGAAAAAAAGAAAGTTTAATAGAATCAAAACTTGTTCACATACTGTAATAATTCACACTTGGAGAAAATTAAATACAGTCCCCAGTTCCCATGCACCCATCCTGTCCATCACGATAAGACATGTGCACGTCCAGAGGCAGAGCAGCAGCCACTGCAGGATACCATCAAGGTCTCTGTGGGGGGTGTGGCTCTTGAAAAATGAAGTATAATGAGAAAAACAGCAGAGATTTGTAAACAAATTATATGAGTGCTAATTAAGGTTATTTGGCATGAAATGTCAGGAAGAGAATTAGGTTTTTGGCTCACAGACCATGAACAGTAATTTGCTGAGGTCGGTTCAGTGCTGGCAATATTTGCTTTGCTGTGGATTTATAATGCCACAATAATGTCAGAGCACTTTTTAAAAAAAACCAAATTGCTGCCCTTAAAGACGTTAATTCTAATTACACCAAATAATATGACAGAATCTAATGGAACAAGCAAGCTAAAGATTCTGCTGTTTGAACTGTGCCACGAGCAAAAGTGTATCTTAATGACACGTGTTGCCTGAAGAATGATGACGGTGATTAAAGTCAACAAGGTTCATCATCTTGGAGCTTAAATGTGTTAAGTAAATTTTATAGAAGTATGCTTGTTTTTTAAGATTATGTGTGCAAAGCTGAAAATTTTAGCCTGAGAGCAGGACTAGCGAAAAGCTCTGAAAGTGCACAAAAAGGGAAACGGTTTAGCCTCTGAGGAGCATCAATGTGTGTTTCGCTTGTGCACAAATGTTTTTGCAGCAGTGGCGGTACAGAAAACCTCTGAATACCTGGGCGTAATATAGCAGCGAGCAGAGAACTCACCTACACACTGTTGGTGTGTTGACGTGTTTTCTTGGAAATAATGAGTCATTTTGATTTGACCCCTGAAGAGTGAGAAAGTTTAAATGGCACGTAATTCACACTCAGGGAAACGGTCCGTAGGAGATGGCTGCGGTAACGAGCCACGCTTGGTGAGCATATTGGAGAAACGACACTCAAGTGAAATATTTCCTTAATCCTAGGAATGATGATTCATCCTGTGATTTGGATTGGCAGCATTAAAATGGAATTTGTTGAATATGGTTCCTCAATTATTTAAAAAAAAGAAACACTAATATGTGGAATGTTGAAAGCACAGTTTCTGTATTAACAGTCCAATCAGGCAGACCGTGGTAGAATCGTGGAATTCAATAATTCAGAGAGAAATTACTCTTCAGAAGGGAAATGTGAATAATTCAGGGTATTATGACTTAAAAGAACTATCAGCTGCATGCAGAATGGAGTAGAATTGTGATTAATTCAACATCTGGATTAATGGCGCTTCATTCGGAGCGTCAGTGTACCTCGGCGGGCCCGGCTGCCCGCTCACCCTTTACCCACTTTAAGAAAGGGATTATTTTCAGCCGTGGCTCCGTGCTGCATGTTCGGCTCAGTGCCAGGTCACTTGCTGACTGTGTGCCAGCATGAGAAGAAAACAATCTAGTGAGCTCTCAGTCCGGGAGTTTGACTTTTGTGGGTGACGGCACAGTGCAGTGAGTGCAGTCTGCTGTTAAGCAGTTGAGATAATTGAAGGAGACGCATCTAGTGTGCTGCCCATAATCACTCGAAAATGTGGAAGGGGACAGTCATCATAGCCTGTTCAGCAAGAGGCCTGCTTCTCCAGACGCTGTGTAACATGAGGGTAAATATGAAGAAGCACTGAAGCGGTTATGGGCAGTTATGTGATGAAAATGTACACAGTGTGAGGAAATAAATCTAAAGGAAGGACAGATGAAATTGTGGCCAGAAGGTCAAAGATTCCCATCAGTCCACTGGAGAAACAGTTGAGCCTGTCTGCTCCCTCTGACTGACTCAAGTGCTGTTGAGCAAGACTATGATATTTGTCTGTGCCGCTGGAGTGCTGCACTGTGCATTGTGGGTAATAAATGATGTTTTGTATATATTTCTACATGTAATCATCATCTTTTAAACTTTTGTTTTATGTCCTAATGATGTCAAGCATTGTGCTCCCATGCGCTGGTTTTAGTGCTGCAGTGTCTGACTTTGCAATAAGGGTTTTAGAATTTTATTTTCAATTTTTTGCCATTAATCAAACAATTGTGGCAATTATTGGATGTGTTTTATTTCTTTAGAAAAGCAAGTACTGCAGCGTACATCTCAGTATTGCGACTAAATACGGAGCTGTTGTGGCAAAATAAAATTGCCAGGCTAAAAATGAAATGGAATTGGTAAGCAGCTTCCTATTCTTGCTAAGCTCAGTTCTATTAAATGATTAAAACTGCTCTGCTGATTTTATGCCACAGCGTAAGTGATTTCTTGTTTTGGGATTTGTTCTCGATCATGCTCTCAGACGGGAATAAGCAGCAACCTTGGTTTTACTTCGTCAGAGCAACTTAATAAGCTTAAAAATACAACTCAAACTTTAAATTTAAACACAAGGCTGCAGTTCAGTTTACCAGAAGTGACATTATGTCATTTTTGGCTTTGGTGACTCTCCTGCCTGTGCATCGCATCAAGGCTTAAAGTAGACCAAAATTACTGGGCTTAACCAATCCACATGCCCCAACATGAGACCATTGAGATGAATGTCAGACCACATCATAACCCTACATGATTAAAACTATAACCAGGTTTTAAAAATGTGAAAAAAAGAGGCTTTAACTCCAGCTTTTAATGCATTGGCCACTAGAGGTCTCTCTTTTAAAACAGCAAAATCAAAAGTTTTAGTTTAATGATGTCGAGAAGCAGTGTGGGATCATGGGATTTTTTATTTCATTGTTAAAACCTCCAAATCAGATGAAAACCTCTCAGTCAGATGTTTTTACAGACAAGGTCACGGGTTAAAGTTCGTTTCACGGTTCGCGACAGGAGACAAAATGAAACACACTGTTCTTTAAATAAAATGTGAGTTTGAACATCGTTGGAAACATTTTGGATAATTTAAGAAAACAACGCAAACAACGTATAGAGCAAAGAGGGTCAATCTTTAACATTTTAAGTTGTAAATGTGACATATTTACATTTAAACGCCAGTTAAAAGCTTGTAAAAGCAACAATATGTAAGTTTGACTGCGACCTGTTGCTTTGAAAAACAAAACTTTATGATGCACAACAATACATCGCACGTATTTTACAAAGAAAATGTCTTCGGGTTTCCCCTCTGATGTCTTACAACCGCTCTCTGTCTGCAGCCTTTTATTTAGCAAAGCTGTCCCCAGCGGCTGCCTTGTGCTGCAGGTACAGCTCCAGTCCGCAGGCAGCCTACATGTTGCTTTCAGGAACCTCCGTGAATCACAGAGTTGAGGCCGAGCAGTCATAGAACATCAGAGGGAAAACCAGAGGATGTTTTCTTTTTTTCTTCAAAATGTGACTCTTTTTTTTACGAAAGTTGCCGTTTTGTGCGTCATGTTAATGTGCATTTTTAAGTTTTGTCTTCAAAGTCACAGGTTGTGGTAAAGTTACACATTGTTGCGTTAAAGCTTGTTAACACTGCCTGTCTCTACTTCTTCTTGCAGTTTGTCTGTGAGCTGTTGATTCTGTTGTTTATGCTCAGGGTTCAGTCGGCAGATTAGCAAAGCAAACTAACACATTGTCAGAATGTGGGATGATAGCATGAGGCTGATAGCTTTGGGCTCTTTTACTCGCTCAGGGGTTCCACACTGATCAGAGCTGAGCATCATACAAATCGCATGATTCAAGGGCAAACTGTGAAGCTGTGGGGCTGCTGCTGGGCAGCATAACAAACCATGTTCTTGCTCTAACAAGGTGTTGTCTATGTGTAATTTTTATGTAAGTAAAATCTGATAGTGTTTGAGTAGAGTAGAGTAGAGAAAGAAACAGCGGACATGATGATCTGAGTGTTTATTCCAGATTTATTTTTTACTTATCAGCATGTTTGGCTCAGCTCCATGTATCGACGTGTCACGAGTTGCATCTGAGTACAAAAATTCAATTGTCAGATTTTGTTTACTCTCTTAAAAAATCAATCGCCCTCCTCCATTTGCTGGCAGACAGCGAGTTCGTCACGTCCAGAGCACAACCAGTGATGAAGCACTTTCCCACTTTTTCAAATGGATCGCCTGCTTGTTTCCAAGGTCACTGCACTAAGCGCCATCTATGACTGCATCTGTGTGTGTGTGTGTGTGTGTGTGTGTGTCTGTGTGCGCAAGTGTAAACAAAGAGCAAAGTTGAGATCTGTTTGCCTGCGCATTCACTGTGTATGGATATAATATGGAGGCGATTCTGGCACATAATTAAATGATTCAAACAAAGTTGGACTCATTGCGCATGAATCATTTCTGTTTGTCAGAGTATGAAGTGAAATAAATAGGGCAATAAGTAAAAAAGTAGCGCATTCTTTAGATATTGTAAAGCAAGAAATATAATGCCATATATACTAAGAATACCACCATAAATCTTTTTTTGAAAAACATAATTCATTGCTATTCTATTCACATGTAATACTGCTTTAGTTAAATGTTCCCAGGCTAATTTGAAAATTCCCAATCGTGATGCTGATTAAAATCCACCGTAAGGGTTTTTTTTCCCCCCTCATATTTATGTAGGTCAGTTTCTGCTAACTGACCGCTGTGCACCAACTGACTCCCCTTGTTCCATTTTCTCACTGTGTGGATTTTCTGCTGACAGATTCAGTGTGACACTTTGGTCTGAAACAGATTCCTAAAGGCCAGAACTGTGCTCAGTTTTATTTGTGTGACTGCCATTAAACATGCAGCAGCCAAAGGACATGGACGTATGAACTCAATCACTGGTTTCATTGTTATGAGACTCTGAAACCAGATGATCATCTTCATATGTGTTTGACCAGTTTTGTTTTGTTTCCTGTCATTAAGTAATGTCTCATTCTTCTCTGTCTTTTAAAATAGTGCGGTAAGATTTTTGTGTTGGAAAAGAACTGACCCCAATTTGTTTAATCCTGCCTCAGCAAATACGATCAAATACAGAGCATTCAACTTCGGAAAAGGTTTAAGTGAATCAAGGCTTTGGGTGTGTGTCAGCTGCATAAACAGTCCCAAAACAAAAACAAGAAAAATTTCTCCACGCTGACAAAACGCTTGAATCGACTGAAATGCAAAAAATGATTGTTTACAAAGATGAGGAAATATATTAATACAACATATTTAATACAGAGATAGACAAAATTAAGGTACATTAAAAATAAAGTAGAATTTGGTCCTTGAACAGTAATTCATATGTAGACCAGCAGTGGTAATTTGGACACACTGGTGTCGTAAAGTGAACAATCTCAGAAAATCACTTTTGCAATCAGGAGTGTCAAATATACCTGCTTTGACCATATCTGACATTTAAAATTGAAATATCGATACTGTGTCAACATCGCACACGCAGTAATGTTGTGCAGTGTTTTGTACTCCACTCAGTGTCACACTTTCATCTAACTAATGGATAACAGATGTTTTATGAGATCTGCCTTAACTGCTGCATGTAAAGATTAAATGAAAGAGGAACAAGTATCAGCCCTTGTGGTACTCCACTAGTCATGCTGACGTGCAGAGATATAATTGTGTATTTAGGTGAAGCATCTCCATTCCTGAGACAGGACAGACCAGTTTACGAACCTACCCAACTATGAAGTGTGATCAACCAGGTCAAATGCAGCAGTGAGATCTAAAAATACTAAAATAGCTCAGTTGTGACAATTTTCAAAGGTGACAAAGTTAAAAAAACAAACACATTTTACCCATATTAAGTCTTAGGGCACACTCACACTTGGCCCAGTCGTCTCTTACCTTGCCGAAGCCATGAACGAATGCCCCCCCCGTTTCTCCTACACTCACATTCTCCAGTCTAACTGCACCTGAGCACGCTTGAGCCTTCTGATCTAAGCTTTCCGCCATCTAAATGACAGTCTCACATTTTTCCACTGCTCTTTATCCCATCTTTGTATGCTGTTGTCAGTCTGAATTTAAGGTGAATTCTCCTCAAGCAGTCACAATGATGTCGGTGCTCCGTGCTTGTGCACATGCATCCATACCGTGCCGAAGCTCACCTCTTCCAACCATGCCAGGGCCGGCAAAGCGTGCCATGCTTGAGTATGGAACGGGATGCTCACACTAGTCACATAAACAGGACTTTGGGGGTAAAATGTGCTCAGGCACGGTATGGATTGCCTAGTGTGAGTGCACCCTTACAGACCATTGCATGAGGATTTAGTGTATACATACGGTATAGATGTGCTTACACTCATGAATCTCCATGTAATGTCCCTGTAGGACCTAACATGGATAAAATGTTTCTTTTAAATCAAGTTAGTTACAATAATAGTGTGAATAATCATGGGTCATCACAAGATTAGATTGGAATTTACTTGTATTTTTGGGGAGACATAAAACAAATACATGTGTGGTGTTGATATAAAGAAGCGCCCAACAAATGCATGTGCTGTACGAAGGCGGCATCTCAGTCATTGTGTTATCTGCACTCGCAGTGCATTGAGACACCTTTCACTAATTTGGCAAAGTAAACATGCGCGCTGGTGTAATGGGAGGAAGTTGGGGTCAAAGTTGGTCTCCTCTCTTTATAAACGGAAGAAATCTGTCTGTTTGTCCTTCCTCCTTGTCCTGGAGCTGTACAACCTGAAGCAATCAGCTTGTTCCGAATAGGCATGTTTTAAACAGGGTCTGCAATGATGTAATTAATTTGCTTTAAAATAAAATTAACCCGTTAAAGTCTCCAGATTAATCACGAGAGTTAACATGTTAATGTTGACGGCCCTAGTTTTTCTTAAACCTAGTCAGCTTTGGAAACTGTAACAAATGTTCTGTTCTATTCCAGTATGACTGACAGCAGACAGGACAAAAACATGAGCAACATTACTGACTTGATATAGATGAATGCAAACAAATAGCCACGTTTGACCATCTGGGCTCGGGCAGCAGTGTGCTGGCTCAGAGGGCTGTGATGGCGGCTGGGTTCCGCTCATATTTCCTTCCTGACACTGGTTTGTCCACCAGTCACATGCTGGACTGTGTGATGGTGCTCCAACTTTATTTTCTAAGTTTCGACTCTGCTGTTCTATTAAACTGTCAAAAGCAGCCCTGCTGATTCAGTCCAGCCCTGCAAAGACTCTTTACTGTCAGCAGCAAAGCTTGTCACAATGTCCGTAAAATGATCAAGAGCTGCTTATTTTGACCAGAAAGCAGAGCCAGAAAAATATCAGCAGGCAGATTGTGTCTTGGCATATTGGCTTATCACAGATATTAGTTTAAGCTTTTGCTGGCATACAGCATAGAAACTGTTAACTGGCCTGAATTCTTTTATTTACAACGACTCTTATCATTGATAGTTTGTTTTACAACTAAATATATTCAGCATTGATCTTCTTTCACAACTTGTAATTATAAAAATTCTTGGATATTTGCAAAAGTCAAATAATAATAGTAATGAGAAAGGCTAGTTTGACTCTAATTAGACATTCTTGTGACTGAAAATGAAAGTCTTTGAAAAGTGACACAGACATTAAACTTTCAAGTCCAACCATTTTTCTGCTTCTTACAGCTCGAATTAGCATTTACCCTCTGAAGGTGAGAATGAACACTGAATACTGCCATACTGAATATAATCAGAATGCTCTTTAGGTTATATTAAAATTTCTGTATTCATATTAACTGTAGCCCAGAGCATGCAAAGGAGCCGCTGACGATGGCTAATTCATCAGTGCTAATTTGCAGTATTAGAGGGAGAGATTGCCCTTGGTGGTTGTTTAAGCATTTCCCTTTTCTTTCCATGCTTACTGCTCCCTTCCTCATTTTTCAGCCTCCTTTCATATCCACACTATCTGTCCCAGCCCCTATTCTGTCCACACATGCATAGCTGATGCAGTGTAGCTACGCCTCATCTTGTAAGAGTTCCCAAATGACGTCCAGTTTGTTTTTTGAAAGTAAAGCTTCATTTACCCAATATAGGCAACTGAGCTCTGTGCCTTTACGGCAACAGTTTGCCAGTAATTCATTCCGCTCCTCACATTTAGAGGTTGAAGGATTGTTGCGGGTTGATACGACTTTTAAGTGCATTCATTTCTAGCAGCAACTTGTGTTCGCAGTTTCCTCTCGATGACCTCTCGTGGCAGTTCAAACAAATATGTCAGCAGGAGTGAAAATCTGATTTTCAGTGTTGAGGGGAGCACCAAGGAGGGAAGTGTTAATTATGTGGAGGGTCTTTCTACTAAACACACATCAATATTCTTCTTGGATGTGTATTGCCGTGTTATGGCACTTACCTCAGTCGGCCTCTCTGCTGTTCTCCCCTTGTTACTTTCCTTCACAACTTGTGTTACAGTGTTGACCCTCAGAGTCCTTCAGTCACCAGCATTACATAAGATACGTAACACTTGAGTTTGCTTTTATAATCAGCACAGGTGCTTTCAGTACAAAGTATGATATTTAAAATCCTACTTTATATTCAAGTTATATGTAAAAATCATTTTACTGGGGGGGACTCTATCTGGATGTCCCCCTAGGATTTACATCCTTGTTTGTCAGGAGTGGGTGAAGCAGTGTTCAAATGTCTTTGGGAGATAGTTTGGATGGATGATTTTATTAACAAACATGCAGCTTATAAACTAAAAACAGCTATCGTCTTTTCTGACCTTAACCAAGCAATTTTTGTTCCTAAACCTTAACATCTTCTTTTGCTTGGATTTTAGCCTATTTTGAAATATCCGAAAAGAAAAACTCACAGACCAAGATCTAAATCTTCCTCTAAATCTTCTAAATCTTTCGAAGCAGTGCAACTGCTTTTAAGCAGATGCCTGATATTGAGGCTCTATTTCCTGAAGTAGTTTATTGTGAAAATTATTTCAAGCCCAAGGTGCAAAGTACAAAAGGATAGTTTATCAATTTAGGAGGAGCATCTGGAGAAGCTGAAGATTATCCATCTTCCCATCTCAGAGCGATTACTTTGTGTTAGAAAATCAGCTTGAAATGGCTAAAACTATGGCATTAAGATTCTGTTTGTCATAACTCGTAATTCCTTAAAAAACTTTGCTTTGCAAAATTTGTTCTTTGAAAGGGTTGAGAGTATTAGTCATTCCCTTTCCCACCCACGTCTTGCCAAACCAACTAGGGATTCAAACCAGCATCCTTCCTCTCTGACCCCAGGCATCCCACATGCAGGGCTTCTAGAGAAGACAAGTTTCCTTTGTCTTTACTTTCCTGTGGTTTTCCCCTGCTGAGTGTGTTTGCTCGCATAGTTTGACACTCAGTATGCTGCTCCTGCACACACTGCATTTCACCATCCATATCTGCTGCTCATTTGGAAGGAGAACTGAAGGTCTGTGCAATATCTTCAGCCATCATATTTGCTCTGAAGCAGGTGCGACTCCCCAATTGTTTTATCAGAGCCAATAAATAGCTATGCTTTCACAGAAACAGTTGAAGTTGCCCAAGAGTTCTAAACACGTTTTCATGCAATAAAAAAAAAAAAAAAAAGTTATGCGTTTGCTTACAACGGCAAATGTTTCAGTAACCTTTTCTCTTCAGCTCTTTATCAGCTGCAAACCGATTCCTCCCACCGTTTTCTGCCTTTTTGTTTTTGGGTTGTGATGCCATGGTTGTATTTGGAGAGGTTAATGGTGTATATTCAAAAGCAACGCCAAAACTGTGACTCAGAGTAATCCGAGAAATGTGGATTGTTGCCTCTGTTTGAGTTAAATTAAAACCCAGTGAAATGGAAAATACTCAAAGGGACAATTTAAGAAATCAAGACTGTGGCAGTATGTGAAGGCGAAATGATACAGGGTTATCCGCAGATTGCAGACTTTCAACAAGAACACAACAATCCTCAGTTTGTTTTAATTTTATTGTCATTATATTTCTGCATCTAAATTTCTAAACTATGACAAGTGATGCTTTTTTTGTTAAGGTTAGCAGTTATATTTGCATTTTTATTTTTTTCTTTTAAGTAATTTTTTTCTTTAAAATTTCTTCCATCGAAGACACTACACGTCCCCCAACACATCTACTTGTCCATCAGATTATTATTTATAGAAATTAGAAAGTATTTCAGGTTTCTGTTTTTCGCATATCTGCGATCTCTTGACAAGGAGATGTTTTTTAGTCAGCAGTTCAAGTCGCTGCATTGATTTACAGTTTGAAAATTGCCAATATTGCTTAAAGCAATAAATAAAAAACAATCTTTTACATGATAATTTTTGAAACATCCTCCGAGAATATTCACACCTGTTTCTTGCAGATCTGGACAGTAGATGTTCTTGCTCTCAGCCAAATTGTTTTGTCTTTTTCTCATACGAACTTGGAGAAAACTTCTGGCGAATGAGCTCCAGTCTGGAGTTTTACACATGTAGCACATAGCAGAAGTTTGCCCCTGTCAGATGTTTTCTCGCCTGCTGGTAACAGTGTGTTTTTGCTCGGGCTAGTGCGTTCACTGGGAGGACTCATCTCTAACAGTGACTGCTTCTGCATTGATATCCATACCTTATTGATTTGGACGAATCTTGGATTGGGCCAATATTAGAATATCAAACAGCTGCTATGGTATCTACAGGGTTTTATTTTAAAAGAAATGCAGAAAAGGAATTGGCGCTCCCGTGGTGGCAAAGGCAGGGTGCGTTGCTAGTTGATGAGGTGGAGTGGTTATCACAGGTTAATTTGCATGACATAGGCATGCATGCAAAGCTGTAATATACAGGCAGCATGGTGGCTTAGTGGGCACTGTTGCCTGACAGTAAGGAGGTCCGGGGTTTGAATCCAGGTCTGCACATCTAACATCAAGAGGGTCCTGGCATCCATGCTTGGCTAGGGTAGGACCTCTCTGTGTGGAGTTTGCATATTTTCCTTGTGTCTGCTTGGGTTTCCTCCAGGTGCTCTAAAGAACGCTGGCTCGTCAGTTTGTCAGTATTTCAGATGTAAATCAAGAGAAAATGGCGAGCCCAAAGATTCAAAAGAGGCCGTATGTCACTTACACTAAGACTAGTGTAAGAAATAACTAATATAAACTAATATCACAACACAAGATAAGAACATCAATGTGATAATTTAGCAACTTGGGGAAAAGTCACGCTAATAGCCGCGCCCCCCATCTGTCTGTATACTCCCACGATTTGTTACAGCCACTGAGTACACAGGCCAGAGCTGCTGGCCTTAATGAAGCATCGCATAAAGTCCGCCCCCTAGGAGATAAACGATTGTGATTGTCCTGGCAGGTTTTCAGACGAGTGGCATCGGCTGTGAATGGGAGGTTTCCCAGACCATTTTCACAGAGAGGATTTATTTGCGTCGTGAGTTAAGAGTCTGATTTACCAGGCTACTTTCCACCTGCATGTAAAAGCTGTATTTAAAACATTTAGCCGGTCTGTCAGTACCTGTCAGGCAGCTAAAAAATGAGCAATCCCCTCTTTTTTTCTCGAAGATCCTTCTTTTCCCCATTCAGATGACTGGCCTAACACAACATAATGAGAATCCTCATATTTAATGTGAGTAGGATATTTCAGTGACTCAGCCATGCTCCAATTCCTCAGCATGCTCGTGTTACGTTGCTCCACCAACTCACCACTGAGAAGGTTTCTTTGTTTTTGCAATCCTAAATAAAACCACAATGCTTTTAGATGGGACCTTTGTTCTGCTGTGGCTTTATGAAAATGTTTCACGTCTATGAATACACTTTCAGTGTTGCTGTTTCTTATATGGGGATGGTGGGTTTCTTTGTGAATGTGTGTCAAATCATCCTCATTCATGTCTGAAAACAACAGCAGACACAACAAACAGCTGAGTTCTGCATTTATTGAAAAGATGAAATATTGAAAGATAAACTCTCCCTTTCTCTCTTCTCCCTTTTTCTGCTTCCCGTTGCCGCTGCCTGCTGATTTCTGCGTAAAGGTAAGAATCTTGTCTTCTTTAAGCATTTGTTGAGCTGCCATAAGAGATATTAACAGGACATTTGAATAATGTATGCTCGGTTTGGAATCTTTTTGAAAGTAAGTGCTCCGTTAAATTATCAGAACTGCATTTCCAGCACTCAACAGTGCAGTCACAGCAGATGTAATGGAACAAGATGAACCCTCCACGAAAGGCAAGAAACCAGAGATCCAGGACTCCTGGGCAATGTGCCTTTAACTTCAGACGAGCAGCTACAACGCTACACGAAACCCCGGGACGCAGCTGAAAAAAACGCTTGTTTTTGAGGCAGCCCCCTTATTAAGCAGTGAAACATTTTTAAATGAATTCTGGGAAGGTTTGAAGTTAATCTCACTAACCCCCGAGCTCCTTCACAGCCATTAAGAACCAGCCATCAGCCGCACTGCCTTTGAAAACAATCAAAGCTGCTCTTCTGCGTATGTTGCTGTTGCATTGGCGTTTTTCAAGCTCAAAAACTGCAAAGATTAATTTATCAGACCCGATTATCCGTCTGATGCTGCCGTTTGCGTGAAATTAAATGCATGTGTGAATAGTGTTTCTCCTCTGGGACTTTCGATATTAGCTCTTTTTGAAGATAATGATTTACTTATGGGTACAGCATTCAATTAAAAAAAATCACACAGTGTGTGAGAATGTCAGCCACAGCAGACTCAGTGAATATGATGATGTGTCCTCCAAAGCTCAAAGTCAGAAGGCTTGTGGGACTCATTCAGAGCATTGTGACATCGCTGCTCTTTTCTTTATTCTTTCTGCATGATGCTCTACATCTGCCACAGATCACAGAGCGAGACAAAAAAAACCTCCTTTTGTTTCTAGCTATGAGTGGAACTGAATGTGAAGGGTTGCACAGAATACCAAACTGAAAAACTGAAGTTGCAGCAGCACATGTGAAGTGTAGTAAAATCGAACTGATGTGCTTTTAAGAAGCAACTGTGTGCTTAGCGCCGACCTACCGCATCTCCAGCTTAACTGTGTAATTTGCGTTGGAGGGCAACAGGAAGTCATAAACAAAACAGCCGAAGCACAACCTCTGCCAAATGCAACAGTCTTCATTTGTCTCCAAGTAAACACTTGGAGACAACACAAAGCGACCGCAGAGTTCATTCCTATAGTTCATTTCAATTTAAAGCATATTTCCGCTAACGCTGGAGCCGACGTTATTATGAAACAAAGCAGATTCAATTAGACAGATGCGAGAATGAGAACCAGAAACACAAACTGGAGGAAAGGAATATGGCTTTCCTTTGTGCCTTATCTCCCAAGAGCCTGCCACTGCAATCCTGAGTCTAATCTCCTCTTTGTTTTTGCTGGCATTGTTTTCCCTTGTGTCCATCACTCTTTACTACTCCAACAGTTTATCTGAAATTCAATGAAATGTTCACAAAAACACCTCAGGCTGTTAAATGTGTGTGTGGGGGGGGTGGTTGCACTGGCATTGGGGACCAAAAAAAGCCCTCTGCCCGGCGAAAAATCCAAACCCTCTGTCGACAAAGGTTTGTATTGATTTCCTGAAGGGGCCTGCAATGTGGTAGCTATTACAAACGCTGGCGCGGGACGCTGCATTCTTCCTTTGCGCAATCATATTTGTGACAGCTTTTAAGTTATTATGGCATGATATCAGTGAAGGTGGTAGCCCGCGGTGGGAGGCTGTTTCTTCACATCATTGCTGAACTCCAGATCAAACACCAGGACAGACCCCAGATGAGACAAGTGCAGGGACCACTTAGGGAGAAAAACACCTTCTGAGAAAAACTGGCAAAAATTAATCTCCCCAACCCTCAAGCTTCACAGCCACCAGGAGGCATCAAGAATGGACGGAATGATTCCTCTGAAATCGATCAAAGCTGCCTCACTGCTTCATTGTGTTGCATTGGAATGTCTAAAGTTAGAAATCACACAGCAGTTATTGCCCTCAGTCATTTCCAACTGGCCAGCTCTTCTGCTGAATCAGCTAAAGCATCAAACCCGCAGCTACACAGTTTGAAAAATTTTACATTTTAACTTTGTGGATGAATTTTCTTTCTGAACACATGTTACAGGCAGCATACATCAGAGGAAATGCAGTCCCACGATGCATATAAGAACAAAGCAAACATGAGGATTGCATGTTCATGATGCTAGGTTTGTATAAACAAGGCTTTAAGGATCAGTGTCTACATAGCTTTTTTTTCTGAGTGTCAATTATTGTCAATGAGGAGAGAATGTCTGCAGCATCAGGCGGCCACACAGAGAAAAAGTGCAGCGCCCAGCATCTTTTTTTTCCGAGCGCTCCGCCCTTTTCCCTGCAGCTGCTCTGAGCACTTCAAGTGCTTCAAAGTTTAAAATTTCTCAACTTTTCAGAAAAGCACTGGTGACATCACTGACGGTCTCTTCAACAAGTAATATATCGTTGTGTTGTGTCGTTGTTTCAACAAGAAGTAGATCAGTCAGGACTCGAAGATGACGGAGTAGCTGGTGTTGGCCATCGCCATGCGCCCGCAGCTCTACGATATGTCTGATAAAAACTATCCTGCCAGAGAGAGGAAAGCCTGTTTATGTGTTTGTGTGTGTCTGTGTCATGCACCCACACCCTCAGTGATCCGTGTCTTTTCGCCACAGCAGTCCATATCAGTATTTAGCTCCTCAACTATACAAGGTATGAGGGAAAGCATCCTCTGTTTGATGCTTTAAAAAAAAAGAATTCAAACAGGAAACAAATCAGTAAAAGCAACATCGCAGTGTCGATCTTACAGTGGCCCTTGTCAAAATATTTTTGTCATTCGACAAGACCACAAGCAGCATGTTTTTACTCAGCGCACATGCGCTTCATCCCAGCACTGCCGAGCACTCGGCCAGCGCTTCTCTGCCACCAAAAAGGCGCCATGTGGTCACGAATCCTAAGATGTTGTTGTTGTTGGGGTTGTTTTGTTTTGTTTTGTTTTTTTATGACTGCCCCCAAAATATATAAAACTCATTTAACATTTAAAGTGCCTTCCATCTTTTGTCCTGACATGAATGTCTTCTCTCCCATGAAGTCCTCCTGAAACTGTAGCGTTTTACTGTTGTCAGCCATGTTTGCACGATTAAGCAAATAAATGTCAAGCTTACTTCGGCTGGGATAGTTCTTAAAATCTCTGAGCCTGACAGAGAAAATTATTTAATTTCTCCCCAGCATGCTTTCAGGAGATCTTCATACCATAGCTGCAGGGTGTCATGTCTGTCTACAGCAGTGAGCTGTCATGGCTGCTGCTCGTGCATCCCACCCGGCTTCTCTCAGGCTTCCACGGCTTCTAGTCTCCCCTGAAAATCTTGGTGACAGCCAGATTCATTCCTGTAGACTTTTGTATCATTATACTGTCTCGGTTTGTGTTGACATAAGCCTGTAACGTTTGATAAAAATCAAACCTGGGCTTTATTAAGTGATCTTATCTGACACTGATACAGACGCACGGTTGTTGTAGCAGTCAAGATTTTCTAGAATGTTGGTATGTTCAATGGCTGACTGACAGGGTGACTTACGCCTGGGACACACATCCTGTGTCTACTCTGCAGCGCATCTGCAGCGTCAGTCTGCTGCGGCTCGCTCTCTGTAGATGTTCGCACATGCAGTGTCTGCTGCAGGCAGCGCTGCTGTCTTTCTACATGGAGTTTTCCTTTAAAAATTCCCTTTGATATGAAAGTGTTTGATGTCATTGTGATACGTTTAACTCATATTTAGTTTAGACAGGAAACTGTGTGCCATGTGAGAGAGAGAGAGCGGGGTCGGGGGAAGTGCAAGGCAAGCTGCAGCTCGATCTGCTGCGAGGATGAAATGCCAAGTTTATTACCTCCGATCAGTCACTTTCGGACTGAACAGTCTTGTGAAAATGACGCTTCACATGTCTTCATATTATAAACTAACAAAATTTGTTAAAGCAAGTCATTTGCTGCTTTTAAAGTCATTATGTTGAGCAGAGTTCTGATCCTGTTCAGACACTACGGGTGTGTCTCCAGGCTGGTGCAAAGCGCACCGTGTTGTTAAATGAAGTCAGCCAAAGTCTGTGATCAATAGAAATTAAAAAGAAAAAAGGAAAAGAAAAAAAAACAACAACAACTCACTACACTGGGTCTCTGGTTTGACCGTTATTTATCTTAAAATCAAACATGGTTTTACACATTAAAATCCTTCAAATGCTTCACAATTAAATCTTTAAAAGAATGGATTCTCTGCACATACATGCTTATGAGAGGTTTTATTTTGAAAGTCACGCTGGAAAATTTTGAAACTACACTTAATGTTGCCGTATGATGTTGGTATGACTGAAAACAGGTTACTTCTCCTTGTATTTTAGC
>JAQLOL010000006.1:26234279-26249636 GCA_029783665.1 Naso thynnoides | reverse complement strand
TCCTTGTATTTTAGCAGAGAACGGCACGCGTCTTACCGAAGAAAATCACCAAGCCTCCTGAGCTGAAGTGTTGCGTTGCTGCCAATGTGCGTTCGATGTCTCCTGCGTGCTGTGTGGCTGCTCTAATCTGTTGTAATGGGCACTGATAAAAAAATAAGCAAACGTTCTGCCGACGCAGACACGATACAGATGTGTGTCCCAGGTGTTATGCTGCTGGTCGCAACTAAAAGTGCCCATGCTATTTTCGGCAAATTGATGGATATGGCTTGAGTTTGTCTCCTGCATTTCCCCTCCGAAACTCTCTCAGAACTCATTCAGTGGAATTTGACGCCCACTCACCTCTTCTACAGTTGTCATGAATGTGGAAATTAGCATTGGAGACCGAAGCTGTAATGTAAGGCTGTGAACATGGTAATGTCTGCTTTAAAGCTGTTCTAATAGTGGGGGTTGTGTGTCTGTGTGTGTGTCTGTGTGTGTGTATGTGTATAGGGGCGGGGTGGGGGGTGGGGGCTGTGATGATCGTGAGTCCACATAAACCCCACTGCCAATAACATTCCTCTCCTCAGTGACTCCTGTGAGTCATTTCTTCTTGTCTGATCATCAGCAGATTCTCAGCATGGTGTTTGATTGGTGTCATGGTAGCAAGCAGTGAGTGCAGACCATTAAGGGAATTAGGGAGTGGTGCTGATAGAAAACACTGTGCTGTCTGCAGTCAAGCCTCAAAGGAGATAAGTGGCTGTCATGACCAGCTGACACCTGACCAGTCCTCCAAACTGAACCAAACTGTGCAGTCCAATTAAAAGCATCCTATTCACCATCTTCATCCCACTTCCTTCTCTTCCTTTTTTGCTGTATTTTCCTCATCTTTAGTGTCATGTCTCTTCTTTCTCTTCCTTCGTCTCCCACATGCTTTTTTCTCTCTCTGCCCTTCCAATCTTGTTTTCATACCTGTAGGCCTAGCTCAGTTACCTGACCCCACACACAAGAAAGAAACTGGGATTTATTGTTTGTATGGGCTTATAAGATAAAATAGCAAAAGAAAGTGAGACAGTGGTCACTACACTGAGGCCAGCACACTCAGCCAAACAAGGTCATGTAGGAAATAGATGAGATGGAGATACAGTGCAGCTGCTGCAGTGCATTAACGGCAGCCACTTTTCATTTCTTTGACAAAACCATTGACCTGTTCCACAGGCAGATGGAGGCGAAATGACAGCAGTAAATTATAGTGAGATGCTTTTAATTTGCAAGTCTGTTCTCCACTGGAAACAGCTCTATTTGTTCAGAGTGTGTGTGTGGATCTGTTCTGCCGGTCCTGAGCAACAGATTCGAGATTTCTTAATATCAAAGCTATATCTTTTAGAAGCCGGTGGCTTGATGGCAACGACCTGAGAGCTCACAGCCTTTGTGATTGTATTTAGTGGTTGAATGTGTTTTTTGTCTGCTTTTTCCTAACCTGACCCTCCAGATGGTTTGTCACACAAAACCATCTGAGAAGTCATCCTTGAAAACCGTTTTTACAATATAAAATTTTCTTCAGTTCTGATGAATAGGCATGGTTGCTTAGCACTGTTTTTACACCGTCGCCTCATAGCAAGAAGGTCGTGGGTTCGATCCCCGGCTTCCATGTGGAGTTTGCATGTTTTTCCATCTTGGCGTGGGTTTCCCCACCATTAAAAAACACGTATATAAGTCTAACTCCAGTCAGTGCCCTTGACCAAGGTATAGGCTCAGAATATGGAGTTGGTCCCCGGTCACTGTGCCTCGGGTGCCCACTGCTTTTCAGGGATGGGTTAAATGCAGACTGTACACTGTGTATGTTACTAATAAAGTACCTTTACCTTATTACTGCTGGTATAGCAGCATCTATGCTAACCTCCTCAGGAGCAATCTCTTCTCTCGCCATTGTCACTGAAAGCAAACCAAAACACAATAGCTGCTAGCAGCTCCACATGGGATGTTACTGTAACTGGGGTTGCCACCCGTCCCTTAAATTATGGAATTGTCCTGGATTTGACACTTAAATGTTGTGTACCGTTTTGAATCAATACTGGATGCGATTTGTTCTATATTTTTATCCCACATGCATTACGCGAAGAACTACCCAACTCTGCTTCTGAGTAGTTAATACTCGTTGCCTCGAGTTCCTCTCAGCATGAGAGGAAAAGCAGTGCAGCGGCAGGGTGTGACTTCAAGGGTGCATGTGCCCACATGTGAGGAGATTAACGATATGTTACATGCTCAACCAATTTGGAAAATAGCTTTTTTTTTTAACAGTAAAATAGTGTTCAGAGATAACAATATATTTCTGGGAGATTTAAATATGTGTGTAAAGATTTCTGTGCATTCTGCGTACTGTTAAAGTGTTAATTAGGGATGGGACAGAAACTGATTTTACCATGTGTCTTGATAAAAATCACTGACAATAATGTGATTGTGGTGAATTTCTATGGTTGTGAAAACCATAATCCGAGATAATTGTGTTACCAAAAAAGATGGTTCCTCTTTGTGATGTAATAAAAAATATTAATCATCTAATAAAAGTTAACTTCAAAGTAATACCAGTTTGTTTTAACAAAATTTGAGGAATTTTTAAGAATATTTTGAGAATTATCAGGATAATATAAATGATAGCAATCATGCTGTATAGAATAATCGGGACATGAAATTTTCTCATTGTCCCATATTGTGGGTAGGTAACTGCTACTGAGTCTGGTGGTATCAGACGTGATTTTGCTACTTTTCGATGAGGATACAAATGTTTGGAAGCAGCGAGTTGAACCTGTGGATGCAGCTGTAGCTGACAAAGTTCAGTATTCTGGTTTTCTTTCCACTTCCAGCCCATTTCTGCAGGCGCACTAACAGAGGGAACACGTGTTGCTCATCTTTATTAGGAGCTTTAGGTTTCTGAAACTGTTCAAGGCTTCTGCACCTTCTCACACCTTTCTTGCAGATAATAGTGTTTCTTATTTTTGCTCTCGGGTCAAATTCATAAGGAAAGCATGAAGTGTGCTTTTTTGCTAAGAGTTGAGAAAATTGGTACCTCTACTCTGTATGTGTAAATATTAACACAGTCTAACTTTGCAGCTAGTCAGCCTCTGGAGACAGAACAACTGAAGCAGGGACACACACTTGAAACTTGGCAAACTTTTTTTTATTATTATTTCACTTTATCTTTACAAAATTATGCAAGACATTATGAGTTTATATCCATAGAATATTTACACATTGTCATTGGTAGATGCTGACAGAAAGCATGTGAACTCTTGCTGCAACATTTTATCAGATAGTCTCACGCTTTTGCAAAAACATCCTTCATCACCAATTTAGGGGAATGCAGACTACTTTCAATCCATACAAATCCTTTAAAACAGCAGTATATAAGAAAGCCAAAAGTACATTATTTACAGTGTCGGAGGCATAATGCAGAGAAAACACACAACATTATTTAAGGCAGAATGCAGACTTATTTTTATAAAAATGTAACATAAGCAAAGTCAGAGAGACCACGTGAAGAGCAAACATAAGAGAATCAGAGTCAAGTGTGCTTTTGAGCGACATGCTTCAGCTTACTGTCTCCACCTGCCACCATGTTAAGTTGTTTCCCCCCCCCCCGAAGCCCTGCTCATTGCATCCTCTTCATAGGATTACGAGAGATGCAGGTGTTTCCATAGCAACTGCAGTGCAGGCAGTGGCAATTGGGCTATGGTGGGGCCTGGTGGCTGTAATGTGTTTGTCTGAGTACATGTGGGGGTGTTTGAGAGTATCTGTGAGAGAGAGAGACATGGAAAGAGAGGGAAGACAAAAACATTTGAGTGCATGTCCATTTTTAGGTTAACAACCTATAGCTCTCGGCTTGTGTACACACAGAAC
Source organism: Naso thynnoides (assembly GCA_029783665.1). NCBI lineage: Eukaryota > Metazoa > Chordata > Actinopteri > Acanthuriformes > Acanthuridae > Naso > Naso thynnoides. The sequence goes on along the minus strand of JAQLOL010000006.1, from coordinate 26,245,763 downwards.
AGATACACAGTAACCTCTCTGCATCTGTGGAAAGGAAAACAAGTACAGTGGCTGTTTCTGACTGTATGTCAGTGGTGGGCTGACGGTAAGCTTAAAGGTCTGTGGGTTTGGTATTGATGCATTCAGTCTGTTAACATTGGAGGTGAAGCTTTTTCTGTTGCTACCACACATTGTTACTCTCTGCCATGTGACCAATGATGACATTACTACTCTCCAGCGTAATCCTGAAGAACATGTGGTGTTAATCACCTTAACAAACAGGCAGTGTGTCTGTAAAGAGGTGTACTCTCTGAGACAATCCCCTTCTGAAAATGCTGTCAATGCATAGAGGGAATTAGCAGAGGGTGACATCATCATTATGGGTAGCAGCTTTATATTGTAATGTTAGTGCTGCAGCTGGTAAATACCACCCCGGTTATAATCAAGCTGGAAGCATTATTTTCTGTCTTTTCATTATGCCTGTGTTGTTTTATTTTGCTTTCTTTATTCCTTGAAACAACAAGCTGGGGAAGTAGAACAAATACCATGTAAGTACCAGATGTGCTCGGCCTGCCAGCAAACTTGCCAGCCTTCAGACGTCAAAAAACAGGAGGATTTTAAGAGGGGTGGGCTTACACACGCTGTACAGTTAGCGTGTTAAAAACAGTTACCGTGTTAAAAACACAATAATAAATCGTGGGAAATGTGGCAGAACTGTAAAACCTGCAGGACACTGAGAGAGGGCAGTAAAAAACAGGAGTTCATTGGGAAAGACGTGAGAGTTAGCAGGTATGGCTGCCAGATCCGCTCGTGGTCCTGCGCTTACGGAGGACGTAAGGCATGAACCCCCAAAAGTCTCACGAGAATGAATAATTTAACCCAAATCGTGATCTTTTTCTAACCTTAACTATGTGTTTTTGTCTATAAAATAAGTGTACCTTTAAGACACTTCACATTATTTTTAATATAAGTTTGTATCAACTTCACAATGAAGAAACAACACGTACAAATATTGCGAGAGTTTCGCAAACTGAGGATTACTATCACACACACTTGGGTAGTGTACATTAGAGAGTGTGTGCTGTGCTCACTACACAAACTAACATTACCGAATGTAATTTTGATATTGTGTTGGCAAAAATACGAACATAGAGGTTACAAAATGTTTTATAATAAAGGAAAAAAAATGTTGTTTGATTAAAATGATAATCATTGTCACCTGAGCATTGCCAATCCGTTCTATCAGCACCAGGACCACCAGTCACCTCAAGAGTTTCTTCCCCAGAGCCATAACTCTTCTCAATAATCCATTATGATCACTACAGTAGACTGTGATATATACAATGCACTTCATACATACTGTTTGCTTCACCATGGACCTGCACTTCTTAGTAATGCAGTTACTTATTTTGCTCTTAATCGTCTTTTATTAAATGAACACTCTATTATTGTTGTGGTTTAACATTGTTTTTTGTTTTTTTCTCTTTCTGACCTCTTTTAACTTTCAGTCTGTTTTTATGTGCTGTTCATCACCAAGTCAAATTCCCGTGTACTCTGTACATTTGCAAATAAAGCGATTCTGATTCTGATAGTATGCTAATTACCAATACCGGCTAACATGCTAACACACTAATTACAGAAAGGACGCTGGCATGCTAACACAAACGTAATTTTGTGTTAACATGCTAGTGCCATCAGTGAAACAGTCCTTCTTGAAGTTTATTTTAAGTTTTGTCTTGTAGTCCAGGTTGATGGACTGCCTGTAGAACAGACTGGTTGCTGAAAGCAATCTTAATGCGTTACATTTTCAGTAATGGCAGGACCCCGAGCCGATCTGTCAGGTTTCCATGCAGGACGGTTTTTGGTTTAATGAGTATAAACGAGTTGACTCATAATCTGACCATCTCAGACATCAACCTGGTTGAGCTCTTGTGATATATTTTATAATAAAAAACATAATGCTCTCCTCCACCTCCACCTTCATATAAACACCAAATAAGTCCTTTTATTAACACCCCCCCCACACACACGCACACACACAAAGTGCTGGAGGGTAGTCATAGACCAACACCAGAGATACTTGGTGTTCGTTGTTTCCTTCTTTTTATTTCATATGAATCATTTTGAAGGGCTTCAACTGAACCTTTCACGTCATTAAAGTAGGACAACTTTTTTTGACAATGTATCAAAAGCTGTGAGCTTTTAAGTTTCAGCTTCCTGCGACCTTGAAACAGGTAAGTAGGTGTAGACAATAAAGGAATGTGGGACTGCAACCTACACTCAGTAATTCCAATCATCACTTAACTCTGAGTTGACTCATGTTTTGAACAAAGAGCAGTGCAGATGTGTCAGTATTTAAAGCACACAGTTTACTAATTGAGCCTCAGTGAGACCACAAACTGTGGTGTTTTGTGCCAAAGCTTGTTTTAGTTAGCCTAGCCTACTGGGACATGCTCTAGTATTGTTTATCCAAACCTGAGATCACAAAGAAACAGTGACAGAAACGGAGGGCAGTGTGACTCCGGACAGCAGCAGGCGGGGCCAGTCTGTTAGTTGCTGCTGCAGTGATGCTTGTCAGTGAAGCTGAATAAACACTTTCAACAGAGGCTGATACATCCCGTTCTACTGCCATTCACTGTGATTGAGTCTTGGGCTGACAGCGCTGTCAGCAGTCCGGCAGGAGAGACGCTTTTGATCCGCCGGGATTTTACAACTGAACTAAAGACAGGATGCACAACTTTAAGTTCTCTGACTGGTTGTAAAATCTGATGTTTTCTCATCAAAGATGACAAAGTAAGGCATTTAAATGTGAATACCTAAAAAAAAATGCAGGAATTTAGTGGAGCTGAATCTAAAAAAAGAATAGTCGAATCTCTGCACTGAACGGTCAAATCCAGATTGACTTACAAAACCCCGGATGGACAGATGGGAACCAAGAGAAATGCCTTGAATCTAAACTTTTTTGCCTACATAATCAGATGGCTTTGCTGAACCCCCGTCGCTATACTCCCTTTTTTTAAGCTAAATGTCTACACTGTTTCTTTTTTTTCCCCCTCGTTTAATGTCATCATGTATCAAAATGACTAAGATCATCCTGTGCACCATCTGTTTAAAATAACTCACAAAGAAGCCCAGAATAGACACAGCTACCAAAAATGAGCGCGTTTACACAATAGACGCAATTGGTGTGACATATAGCCACGCATTCCAAGTCTATGATTATCTTAAAGGGGGACATTTTTGCCTTTATTGCGCAGAGTGATGGCGAACAGGAAGACAGGAAATGTGGGGAGCGAGAGGAGGATGTGACAGGCGGTAAATTGAGCTCGTAACACTGCAATTATATGAGTTACCAAGGTGCTCTAGTGTGTCCAAAATAAAGTGCAACACTCCAACAAAAACACTTTTTTTGTTTGTTTTTTTCTATATCTTGTATTCAGTCCCTCAGGCTTGAGTATCCAGAAAATGCAAGGCGTCAACTGTATGTGAAATGTCTTTGGAAACAAATATGAGTGAGGCACGTTGTCTCCCATCAGTGAGATGAATGAGTGGGATTCTTCTTGACACGAGATGATATCTACCTCCCACCATTAGATTTACAGCACGGCAACTTTCAAAGAGGCAGAGAGATTAAACGGCCCACCAGCAGACAGGAAGCTGTGATAAGCAAAGCTCTGTTTTAATGGGAGTAATGCATTATTAAGACTTTTCCTGAACACATGCTGACAGTATAGTGAAACTGACAGAAATCACATTGCATGTACTGACATCAGCTTGCAAGAGACACAGTTGAAACTAAGTGATCATATTGTTGGTACACAGGAATTTCAATTTTATAGAACAGAGCAGGAGAACAATCCCTCATTGGCCCTCTGTCTGTCCATGTTATGTTAACCATTACTGGTCAGATTGTCATAATGGATTTGTCGATAGTCCTGAAAATGATCCTTTTCAATCAGAATTTGGGGACTCAATTACGGCAAACAAATTTGGCCCATCCATTCTTATTCTTTCTGGATCAACTTCTCACCTTGAGCTGCCTTATCTGAGTATTCATCCATCTTGCTGCACCTCAGTCGTTCAGCAACAAACATGTATGTACCAAAAAAAAATTAAATAATGAACATTTTTAAAACAGAAAAATACATTAAACAAGGTTTTGCTGATATGGCTGTAATGTCACACCTACAATTTAATTGAAGCTGATAAAAAAAAAAGTCAATAATGGGAAGTCTTTATTAAAGGAGAGCTCTTTTCCTTTTCCGTTTTTTATGACCCATAAATGTTGTTACTATTTCAGATACTCGTGTTAAACGATGCCAAAGCATCACATAATGAGGAAGTAAGTCCTGCAGCCTGTTTCAGTTGGCTCTGTACATTGTGTTTTACAGTGTTATTTTTTCTTACATGGGCATGCCAGCTCGTGCACACAGTGCTTTGCTGGCCCCCACCCCTGCTCTGCTGAGACAATGCTGTGCTCTGCTCTCTGCTGGATTACACTGTCAGGATTTTGTTCAAGACAGCTCCAATGAAGTTTTTTTTTTTCCAGGTGAATGAAGGACTGTTAACTTTGTTCATTTTTCCCAAAGAGGCAAGCACCAGACAGAAGTTAGTTAGTGTCCCTGTGTCTTATGAATTTATTCTGTGGATTTATTCACTTCCTCAACAAGCACAGGAGCCAGATTTGCAACTAAACTGCTGCTAAAGGGCCAGTGTTCCCATGTTACTTTGTCTTGTTTAAGAGTCAGAAAGACCAAGCTGTAAGTAACATTTTATCAGTCTCCCAGCTGTGCTCATTTTCTTTAAAGGGGTGTTGAGTACAGCAGAGTGCAGAGGCAAGCATGAGGGAAAGGGGGAGGAGTAACCAACACAGACCGTTTTGAGAGATGCAGAAACTCCAGAGAAGAGAGACAGCGCGAGTCACAGCTTTCTGAAGATCTACATACTTTATTGTTTAGTCAATTGCATCTAGCTGCTCTATAAAAGTAAAAAAACAAAATCAGAGACAAGAAAATGAGTATAATATGTCTTCTTCACACTCATGACATCAAACTGTGAGGCAAGAGGGCCAAACTTCTTGTTGTCAGAGGAAGACAACACTTTTGTTATATACACTTCACTGCAAGGCTCAGAGAGCAGAAGGAAGGAAGGAAGTGATGCAAGCTTGTGTGATATTATGCCTTTGTTTTGTGCTCCTACACCATCCACATTGTCAGAAGGCTCTTAATGTACGATAAGTGGTGCATTTTTTCTGTTTCTTGTTTTTGTCTGTAATTTAATTCCAGTAGCAAAAAGGGTATTAAGAAAAAAATAAAATTTGGTTTTCTGCAGCACACTTTGTATATCGGTACCCTTGGGTCTTGTTTAAATTACATCAGAAAATAGCTTCACCAAGCTCTTCAGAGCAGGGGTAGAAATATGAATGCAGTATTAAAGAAATCATTAGGGTGGGGGGAAAAAAAAAAAACGGTGAATGAGGAGAAATCATTTTATGGCAGATAGTTGGTCCCTTTCTCCGTGATGCTCATGTTTACCCAAACCATCATCCTGCATTTGTGCCTAGTCAGCGTGAATTTAGGAAAAAGCAGGACCTAAGATTGCTTTAACATGCAATGCCCGCGGAATGTGGTTTCTGTTGGCATTCTGGGCTGGTTTGAGCAATAAATCAGAGTGAAGAGGCCAGTTTATAAAGGCAGCAGGGTTAACTGGCTTGCTTGCTACATAAAAGGCAGAGTCTGAGGCCAGGGCTGCTTAGTAAGGAGACCCATTTGGCATCTATTTATCAGGTATCCACAGAGCAGCTTTTTAGTGATTTGAGAGGGCGTGAAGTGGACCAAAAGGAAAATTCCACCCACTGTCACATCCATCATTGGATATCAGGCTGTGATGATGTGTGCCTTCCAGGAGCTGTTTTCTGATGAAGAGTTCTCTTGTACTTTCATGTACATGAGACGATTCCCGCAGTGTGCCTCATCTCCATCAACCTCTGCTGTAGGTGTTTAAACTTGTCTGTTGCACGTGGGTGAAGGAAGCGACACTGTTACCAAAGTGAGGAGTATGATTACAGCAACGGTGAGGAAAGAGTAAAAGTGGCAACCCTGGGAGACTCAGTTGCTTATACTAGTTTTTGAAGCCCCACTGAAAGCTCCCCAGCACCAGATGTGTAGGTGGTGTGAGGAGGTGCAGCAGCTAGCATCATTAAAAAGTAAGTGGCAGCTTTTGCCTACTTGCTTGTTTTGATAATATCGTTGTAACTCGGGCTTCTGCCTTGACAATCAAAAAAATCCACATCTTCCAAATGTCACTTCAAAGGACACCCTGACTGTGGAAACAAAGGTCAGTGATGCCCAACGCTGAAACCAGTGTTAGGGAAATTTATTCAGTTTACTCAACATTGACTCACTGACAAAAGCACCCCTTCACTCATTATTATCAATGAGTGATGGGGTTGCTTTCAGGGGGGGTGACCTTTAAACAGGATTTTATATATTCTATAGCAGGGGTTCCCAAACTTTCTTAACCCGCAACCCCCAAAATAACAATGCAAGAGACTTGTTCTGCCCAGCTTGTAAGTAAATCGACATGGAATAAATTTAAAAAAGAAAAAAACAAAAAACAGGTATACTCTCATCTTCTGTCTGGTGCTTGCCTCTTTGGGAAAATTTAACAAAGTTAACTGTCCGTCATTTACTCGAAAAACAACAACAACACTACTTTATTGGAGCCATCTTGAACAAGGTGCTAACAGTAATCCCTGAAGCAGAGAGCGGAGCACAGTGATGTCTGAACAGAGAGGGGGAGGGGCAGGCACAGGACTGTGTGCACGAGCTGGCATGCCCATATAAGGAAGTCCAGCTGGCATTACCATCACTGTCAAAAAAAAAAAAACAACAACAACAAACACTGCAAAACACAGCATGCAGAGTAAACTGAAACAGCCCGCAGGGCTCACTTCCAAATGCATGAACTTCAATATGTGACGCTTTGGCATCGTTGAACATGAGTATCCAACACTGAAACATTTATAGGTCAGGAAAGACGAAAAAGCATAAACAGCTCTCCTTTAACAGACAGCAAGATGTTTTTTGTCAATAGTCTTTTAGAAAATAGTACTGGCTACTATTACGTACTGATACATTTTTTTCTTTTCAGTACCGATTCTAATACCTGAACTTGCATATTGGTCGATGCCGAGTACGGATCCAATACCAGCACATAAATAACATAAAATATTTCAGTTTTTAACAGCTGTATACTACTAAACCTGTATGGATGTGATATGGTAACTATCATTGTCGTATGGCCTGGCCTTAGGAAGATGGCAAGCTCCAGCACTGGGTCTGAACAGGACACAATTCAGCAGGGGTGAGAATGCTGCTGTTTTAGAGTGGCAGAGAGGAATTGATTTCCTAAATGTTACGTTAGAGTTAATAGAGCTAACTGGGTGGTAAGTACCATTTCCCAGCTAATAAATTACATGGTACCAGATCGATGCACAGACTGGCGAACTCGCCGATGATGATACCAGCATTTTTTTTGCAGTATTGGAGGCATTTCCCATGCTGGTATCTGTAATGGAACAACTCCAATGGCTACTGCTGATGAATTTGTTACATGGTATATTTTTTTTGCCTTTTAGTAGCTCAATGCGCTCAAATACATTCAAACACAGTCCTTTTTTGGCACTCTCATGTTTTCACCCCACATACGTTTGGTGGATTGTGTGAGGTGGATGGACAAAAACCAGGGCAGTTTGACAGAAAACATGATTGTATTCAAGAAAGCATGTCATGTTTGCACAAACTACAGTTTGGGGTTGGAAAAGCAGTAAATCTTTTTTTTTTCTTTAGCATCATCAGCAGCACCAACTAACCCTTTGCCACAGAAGTCTCTACATAGAAACTGTAAAGATCTTCTTTCTCTTAGAACATACCCTAAAAGTATCTCGCTGCTGTACTGCTTCATTAAAAGCATTTATGTGGATATTCCCAACATGTCAGACATGCTGTGGTAGATTGTTTTAATTATAGAAGGACTCGTTGCTACATTGAACAAATCCACAATACCAAGTCTCTCCTCACCAGAGCAAAGGTTGTGTAACAATGTGTCATGTCCTGACTCACGCTAAGTGAATTTTCTTGTTCACTTTGGCTCTCTTGGCGCCTGTGTGATTTGTCCAGATAACAAGCTGATGAAACAATCGAGCAGAACATACAGCACAAACAACAGCAGTCCTCCGAAGACTCGCTAATTGGGAGGTGTAGGTAGAACATCAGAATGTATAAAAGACATATTTGTTAGTTATCCACCAGGGCTGCATCATTTCCAGGGAAGAAATCACTTCCTGCTGCTTTATGTAAGAACGGATGGTGGATATTTCTAGCTTTGCATTTTGCGTTTGGATGGCTTCAAACAGTGGGATCACTTTTTAATACATTCTCTGAGGCATGGTGCAGAGATTCAGTTGTGTTTGGTAAATATTCCCTTGTAGGATTTTTCTCCTAAACTGCATACCCCATTGATTCTACTTTTTTACTTCATAATACATCCTGTTTTTTGGAAGTTTTTCCATGTGTTTTCATGCTCAGATGAAAACCCCTGAAGAGCTCTTTATCCGTTCACGAGAGAAATTGGCAAGTTCTTTTAAAGATGACAAGGAATTCAAATGGCTGGAGATGGAGGATGAAACGATATGCTTGTTGTTTTGCGTTCAGGTGTTTTTAGACGAATTGCAATGTCTGAAAATAAGAATAAGACTCAGTACAAATGGACCAAAGAGACATGTATGACACTTCAGAAAATGGAACTTCAATGCCGTTTCCACTTAAAGATCGTTTAGACTTTGTTGTCCCAAAGGAAATGAAGCTTGGACACCAAGTAGCTGCTGGAAGACGATACAAACTGCATTTTGCATACTCACAGGGCATGTACAAACAGCACACCAAGCAACAAATTACAAACTGCACACTTGCATTCATCATTGCATCGGGCATTAAAAAAAAATCTTTTCATGTTGGCTCTACATGCAGATCAATATTATGTATGAGCTGCTAAGGATGCATAGCATTGAATTTTTCTCAAAAATGATCAATAATATTCATGGTCATTTCTGAGCCTGATAATTTTCATCCCATTACTGTGCTTCCACCTACACACATAAGGCAGCGTACTGCACAGTGTAACATGGTATCCTTTGGGCATTGTGCAAAAAAAAATTGGTGTGATCAGGGAGCACAGCAGCATTGCTGAAACAGGTTGTAAAAAAAGACAACACCTAAGCCAGTGTGTCTAATGTCTGTATTTGAAAGTGCAACTTTAGGTGAGTGTAGCTGTAATGTTGCTCTAATGTAGTAAAAAAAACTGCACACATTGAATCAGGAAGTGGGTCAGTACACAGTGATGTATGCTTACATAAGAAAGTTCAGTTTATAATTTGACCATTCACATTTATTTCTCTTTCAAATTTAATTTTCTTTCCCGGATTGGTGTAGTGCAGGGTATGTGCAGGTACACGGAGTATTATTTTTCAGTCTGCACTGAGTACACCCACTTCTAAATCCCCTCTGATCCTGTCTGTGGCGAATCAGCCATTCCAAGAGGCTGTTTACAAAAGAAACTACTTGACCATGGACTACTCGCAAGAAATAGTTCCCTCAAAATGTCTGATTATGTAGCTGTCTCACCTCATAGTCTGACTGTGTGCCAGTGTTGATTGCAAAATCTGCACCTTTGTCGTGAGTCAAGCAGCAGAAGTTAAGTGACATCTAGGCCGACTATTGTTCCATTTTTGATGAACTAAAATTGCAAGAGAAGTCTCACCCAAAAAAAAAGAAAAAATTGGATACATAAAGTAAAAGTACACCCACATCTCTAGGCACCACTACACCACTGTTTCCCTATGTTTGTTTACAACCAGATCGACTGTGCTCTTGCTCCCTCTGACTCTGTTGAAGCTCGGTTTAAGATGTATGTTACCCAATCAACTGGAAATGAAGTGAACTCATCTTTTGCAATACAGCTTTAACCACACATTCATAATGGAATTCATTTCCTGGATATACGAGCTGACTTGGATAAACGTAATCTTGATATGTTGAGGTCTGTACTGCTGATTCACTCTACAGTAGAATAACTCCTGTGTTTCTGGTGTTTGTGTTCCTCTGCCTCAGCTTTTACAAAGTCCAGCCCCTCCATTTCAGAATCTCATAAAAATGCACAAAGCATCGTAGCTGCTTGTGCGCACACAACATATTACCACCGACTCTTCATTTGGAGTTCATAAGAATTTATGACCCCTTAAATGGATTAGCTTTACCATCGGGAGCGCCAAAAGTCAGAGCAACCGTGGTTCATGCATTTTGTATCCATCCTCGTAATGTCTCTCTTCAGGCTATCAGAAGGCAGAATAGCAGCAAATGAACACAAATGTCTCTTTTTTAAGTTTATTTATTTATTTAGTTAGTTATTGGCCCGGGCGACGGGTTTTTCGGGGACAGGACCAAAGTAAACCACGGCACAAAGAAGCCAGCCTTCAAAATAACAAACCAAACTGCTTAAGTCTATCAAAGTGTGTTTTGATGGTTTTAAATTTCTTCTCATCCTGTCTCTTTGAAATGTAAACCCTGTCAAAAGTGGGTGTTTGTGGCAGGGCATGATCATGTCTGGAGGGAGGAACCATTTTAAGAGCACAAACATTCATTTCCCTTTTTGTTTCATATGCATACATATATAATTGGTGTGGTGGGTTGCCTTGGAAACCACTATCACTCAGATTAATTTCTGCCAGCGTCGCAGTCAAAATAAATGGCTTTGGGAATTGGGGCGCACTCCACATAAGCAGAGAGTTGGGGTAAATTTAGCTGCCCTCAGAGAACGGGGAGCTGCTGCTGGAGCTAAAATGGAGGAAAGCAATCTTGTTTCTTCACAGGATGAAAAAGTGGTGCTCAGTAAGTTGTGCATTGGTCAGGGTGAGTGATGCAGCCAGATAATTCTCCATAAAGACGAGACTTCAGTTTCACTGTGGAGTGTGTCAGTATCAGTAGAAAGTGGACCTTTGTGCTCTCTGATAGACAGCGGAAGGAAGCAGAAATATTTCATTTGAATGCACAATCTCCCCCATAAAACAAAATAAAACCACATATGTCTATAAACCCCTTAGTGGAAAATTACTATATTACTTTTCAGAATTGCTTCAGCGCTCAAATGGACTTATCAGACCTGCTCTGCTGACTGGCTCATGCTTCATGTGCCAGGAGTTATGGGTCTGAACTTGGAAAAACTCCTTTCAATTTAAGTGCATCTAACTCTTGGAACAAGGTACAGCACCTTCTTAAAATGAACATTTTAACACCTTTTGAATATTTTAGAAATTTGATCCCAAGCTTCCCGACCTCTGCGTGTATTCTCTCACCTACATTTTATTTTACATTTTAATCATCTCGTTTTATCTATCAAATTATTTTCCTTAAAGGGAATGTGTGGCCTCTTATTATTTTATAATTCTAT
>JAQLOL010000006.1:26222397-26234179 GCA_029783665.1 Naso thynnoides | reverse complement strand
TTTATAATTTTATTGCCTTTTCTTTGTTCTCTTTTTCTCTTTGTCATTCGTTTTTAAAATTTTTTATTTGTAATTGACTCCATGTACTTGTACATGAGAGGTGGCCCTCAATGAATTTTAGTATAAAAGCTGAATGAATAAATAAATGGTGGCAAACCATGTCTGTCCTGTTGGTTTGAAAAATAACTAAAAGAAAAAAAAACAGGAGAGAAAAAAATTCATAGGTTTTCCAAAACAAATGGCTCATCCTCTGGTTGGCATGTATGCTAAGCTGCTGTTTGATTTTTGTCTTGTGTACAGAGTGTTTTTTGGTCTGAAGGTCACAAGAATGAATGGGAAAATATTCCACTAAATGTCAATTCAATCTGGACGTTTCATCTAACTGACTGTTGTGATGGGTTTGAAAGTTCATTCTCAGTTTAAGTTCTTTTAAACAAGCCAACTTACTTCAAGGTCCATGTAGTAGCTGCTATGGAGCTTGTCATGGTCCTCTCAGCAGTTGAACTTTGCGCTCAGCTGTCATTAAATACTCTTTTTTTATTATTATTATTTTTATTTTATTTTTCAGCAGTTTCAGTTTAGAAATTCTTGTGGTCATGTGTCAGTGGCTTTTCTGTATAAGAAATAAAGAAAAAGCGTAAAAATCTTTCTTTTCTTTGAGGAAAATGGTAACACGAAATGACCACATGGTAATTTTGGAGGTCACTGACCTGTTTTGTCTTTTATGCAGGATCCTTTGACTGTGTACTCAGGCACATGAGTGGGCTGTGACTTTAAATATCTTAAGTTTTTGTTTTTTTTTTTTTGAAACAGACATTCCTCTTTCATTACAACAGGAGTTTTGGATCAGCCTGTCTGCAAAGCTCTAAACTGCCAAAGAGAATGCATAAGTGAAACTTTGAGTGGGTTTTTTTTTGTGCTGTGGCTCAAATGTTTAGCAAAATATTCTCTGCCCTGAAAACAATGAAATGCTGGAAGAAATGCTTTTACATTTAGCCGTCTAATAAGGCTGTGCTGGCCTAATGGTTGGAGAAGTGAGCTTGCGACCGGAGGTTCGCCGGTTCACATCAAATCAAATCAAATCCCCGACCAGCAGAATTAATCTGGTTGTTGATAGTGAAGGGAACTGCTTGCCCCATCTGTATTCCAGCACTTAGGGCCTTGAGCAAGGCCCTTAACCCTAATTGCTCCAGTGGAGCTGCTCAGTGGCTGCAGTTGGGACTGGAGTTGTACTGTGGAGCTTTCAGGTGTAACTGTGTGAATGTGATCAGGGCGTCCCTGAAAAGAAGAGCTCGCTCTCAGTGGAACCCCCCATGAATAAATAAAGATCAAAATAAAAAAATAAATAATGTTTGATGCCCAGAAGTAACCAATGTGCATGTCCTCAGGAGTCGGGATGTTGTTACTGGGCAGTTGTCTAAAACACAAAACAAAGGCTCAGGGAGCAGATCAACACCAGTGCGGGTGAAATGCTCTGTGGCTAAACTGAGCTCCACGTTGTCCTCAGGTAGAGACCCCTCTCAAATCTTGGCTGCTTTTACGATGTACATCTGGACCCGCGGGAGCTTCTCTTTGTTTGTGCAGCCAGAGGAAGACAATGGACACTCAGGGTAAAAGCGCACGGGCGAAGGTGTCTGTTTACCATGACAAAGCTGAGGGCTACTCTACGGTCACACTGCCACAGGCAAAGCAGCTCACCAACATATAAATCCTTCAACTAAACACACGCAGTCACACACACAGTGTTTAGTGTGGGCAAAGGCATGCACATAAGCATACACACAAATGTAAACCCAAAGAAAATAGAGAAACACACACACACACACATACACATACACACACACTACATTCTGCAACACAACCACCCACAGCCGACCACAGCTATGCAGCACACAGGATGAGAGATTGGAAGCATTTGGGGAGTTCCAACACTGTCTTTTGTTTCTGTCAGCCTTTATTCACATTTTTAGAAAGTCTTTTGCAAGCAGTACAAAACTGAAGTAATCAAATTAAAGGATTCACTTGCCTTTTGTCACCAGGAACCTTTTTTTTAGCATGAGAGAGGCTCCTTTGAATCTCATCTGATGTGAACTTGGAACCACCATCTGTATCCCTATACTCTCTTTCCATGTGCAAGGGTTGGTTGACATGAATCTTTATATATAACATTTTGTGTTTTGCCCTTAGTTAGCACATTAAGTCAATAAATGTAGATCAAGTGCACCCAAAAAAAAAAAAAAACCTTCTCCAGTCTTTTGTTCACTGTCATGTCCCTAAAATATTACATTTCCTGTCCTCTGGTCTGACGCTGTCCAAAGTTAAACTCAAACAGCCCAAAAGCATCAGACCAGAGGATGTATAATGCACTGCTCACATTACTTACATTCCTTGATTTTAAACAGCTTTATTTAATTATAGGAAATAGCCAGTGAAAACTTTTGTCCAAGTCTGTCTACAAGATAAAGTCTTATTCAACAAAGGTTGGCAAACAAACATTAAATTGGAGCAAGTGATTCCTATTTTGATATCTAATTAAATTTATCTTTGAAAAGTTTGCATTTTTTTAACCATTAATCTGAAGTACTTTTCACTTAGCGGGCATGTCTGCAGGAACTCAACAATGTGCAGAGTGGAATTTAGTGCCGTTTGAGCACACAAAACATTCAGTGTTAATTGAATGTGTGTACAGGAGTGGACAGAGCTCTCTGCAACTGCGGGGGCGGGGCTTCAGGCCTCTGTGGATTGTTGGCGTCCGCACCCAGTTGAAAAGCTGCAGCTACAGAACTTCACCCAAAATCATTGAAAGCGTGGGAGTATTTCAAACAGAGACCCGTTAATGTGGGGCTCTGTAAGTTCTGCAAATTGCACAGGCTTTTCCAGCAGTACAGCTGCTTTGCAATGACTCTTGAAGCTTAAACAAACACTTTGTTAAAATGGCAGCAACAGCAAACATTGTCACGTGTCTCCACCCGAGCGTGCTTCTGTCTCATACAACCTTAAAATCCACACTCTGAATGTTTCTTCATCGTTCCTCCCTCTCTGACTGGTGGGAGCACAGGTCACAAAATAAAACACAATATTGTTGGAAACATTTGAGATAATGTAAGTACACAACTGAAAACAAATAAGGTATTAATGTGTAAGTATTGCCTGTTAGACTTTATGTTCGGGAAAAGTAGTTCTTTGGTACTTGCTCCCACAGTAACAATGTGTCTATAGTGTAGTTAATAGGTAGGTCACAACACGTAGATGGAGCGTATTGGAGATTATTTGGGTGTGTTTTAGGGGCTTTAAAGGGCGGTAATAGTGAATCCCCACTACTTTCACTGAACGTGCAAAACTGCCAGCGCAAGGCGGCTATCTAGTGGCCTACTGAACGCACAGTAAAAGGAAAGGCATCTATGTTCTTGTCTTACGTGGGAATTGTGGATGATTGGCCAAACTTCCAAAAAAAGTGCAATTTTCCTACGAACAACTGCTCTGAGTGCCAAAATTCAATCATAAAAAGTTGATTCATGCTTTAGTTTCTGTGAGCAGACACTGTCAGACAAATGAGCTGTTTTTCAAGATTCTTTGCTTTGATCTGTGCTGAGCTCTAAGCTGTGAACAGTAAAGCCTGCATTATCCATCACTTTCCTGCTCCGCTACACCGATCTGTAGCCTCTCAAGCTGTTTGCACTTTTATCATAAAACCATGGTGGTTGGGTACTTCTTATACCACTTATTCTAAATGACAATAAAATGTGGCTTACAAGACATGGTGACCAGAATATAGAGAATATAATCAAGTTTGTCTGTTTATTTCACAAATATCCTACATAACATGGCAGCGTAGGTACTGTGGATAGAAGTTGTTTTTCGTCAGTTAATGCAATAGATGGTGATTTTGAGGCCAGCTGGGGTGGCAGCCATACTGTTTACCCCTTTAGAAATGATCTGAGCTGAAAAACAACACCAACAAACCAGGAAGAAGGAATAGTCTGAGGCCATGGAAGAGCTCTGGTTTACTAATGAAAGTGAAATCCTGCAAAAAACACCTTGTAATTCATCGTTGTAGGTCATCCCTGTATTGGCACCTAGAATTCTGTGTATTATAAACATATTAGAAAGTTTTTCTTTTTACTACCACGTTTTACATTTAGGATTTTCTGCTTTGGTCTACGGTTGAGACTGCTAAACAATATGGAAATTAAAGAAAGTTGGATGAATAAGTCAGAAAGTCCGGCGATCCCCCGAAGGCACGCTGCATACGAACTGTTACTGTTATTGGAATCTCCCTATGAGAATGAGCAGCCAGATAGTGTGTTGCTTGCTGCTTTGTTGATAACACTGGTCAGGGGAGACAGCCAGGGTTGGCACTCGAGGCTGCAAACGGCAGATTGAGGAGATGAGGCAGGCAGCAGCCGAACAGTTGGCTTCAGGGGCAAACGATGGCACTCCTATTTAAAATACGGCTTCAGGGATTCACATGCTGCCTTCTAAGATGCCGGGTGTGGGCTGTCTGAGCTTGGAGGTATGTGTGCATATATTATTTGATATAGAAATACCTAAATTAATGTCACAGCCTCTTTGGCTTGCCTCCCCTGTAATGTTATAATTTTTTAACACATGAGGGACTGGAGTTCTTTGATTAGTGAAGAACAACGGCATCAGTTATGAGTATGATTTGCTTGAGGTGACACAGCCGTCTAACAGCTGTAGGAAGTATGACGGTAGAAAAGGAGGAAGGCAGGCAACGTAAGTGTGCAAAGAGGCTCATGCTTTAATTTTTTTAAGCCTGACTTTGATTCTTCCATTACTTACAATGTGTCAATGTTATGATTTCAACAAAGCTTCCCAGACCTGAGCGAAGTAGTCATTTTAACTATGATGGTGGCTCAGTGGTCAGCACTGTTGCCTCACAGCAAGAAGGTCCAGGGTTCGAGCCCAGGTCTGCTTGTCTAACATCAAGAGGATCATGTGGTTTCTGTGTGGAGTTTGCATGTTCTCCCCACGTCTGCGGGTACTCCAGCTTCCTACCACAGCCCAAAGACATGCAGGTTAGGTGGTGACTCTAAATTGCCCGTTGGCGTAATTGTGCGCGTAAATGCTTGTTTGTCTTAGTATGTCAGCCTTGTAATGAACTGGCGACTTGTCTAGGGTGCACCCCGCCCTCACCCAGTGTTAGCTGGGATTTGCTCCAGCACCCCTGTGACCCTGCAAAGCATAAGAATTAGAGTTTAGCATTAGCTCAGTCTGCCCTCACATGGCAGCACATCACATCCTTCACCTTACCACAACTGCTCCTCCCTCTGTGACGTTTGTTAGAATTGATTCAGTGCAGCCTGGTGTGTCTTCTTTGGACTGAGCACTGAACCAAACTCTATTTAAAAATACAGCTTGCTAAAGCTAAAATGCTCATCAACAATTAGTTTTATGGTCACTTTTACTTTGCTTTGTGTGCTGAGATTATTTTGGCAGCAGTTATCACACCTGTCCTTTTTGTAATGGAAACTCAATTCCTGGCATTTGCTCCCGATGTTCTTCACCATTGCTTAAAAAAAAGAAAAACAGGCCAACCCGCTTTAAAACTTTCTTTGTTTCTCTTTAAATAAGTGTTGTGCGGTAAATCTAATGTATGTCATTGTGAAGAGTGGTTCAGTTCGATGTCAAAAAGTAACTCAGAAACATTTGCTGGCACGTTTATGTTGGCATGTTAAGGAATGAAATGTAAAAGTTGACAAGATTTAGAGTTGTGGTTTGTGGTTGAACATGTGACAAGACTTCCTGCGATAGTTCATTGGCACTGGATTCAAACCGTAATCGCCTCCTGTAAATGTAATTCTTAGCGCACTGGACTGCAGTAAAACATGGGATGGCTGTGAGCGAGACAGTTTTTCAGGACTACTTTTACGACGGCAAGCCAGACTTTCAGTTTTAGTCTTTAGACATTCCAGCTCTCATCCAACAAACCCAGATGACTGAGAATCTCCAGAGACTTTGAGAATAGATTTAAACGTTCTTTGGGACCTTAAAAGGCCACAGTCAAAGTTATTTATGAAGTCCGCCATTTCCAGTCAGTCTTTTTGATTTGACAATAACAGATAACAATGATGCTCAGCAGCAAAACATGGCTGGAAGAATCAGATGAAGAGCTGCCCCTTTATATAAGTCAAAACCGCCATATGTCCTTTTTCATATGGGAACCACAGTCAGCCTAGTTCAGGCTTCTTGTCCTCATTTTTCAAGGGCAAGTTTTTTCCTCTCAGTACCAGTGGGCTGCAGTCCCCAGCTCTATCTCTCTCCTCTCTGTCTCTTCCTCTCTCTTTGGTACTGGCTCTGTCCTCCCTCCCCGCTGCCTTATGTACATGCATTATTTAACAATCCAAAGAGTAAAAAAAAAAAAAAAAGCTATAATAGAGTGTCTCGGCATCCAGCTGGACCACAGAGACATGTTATTTTTACCAATCTCCTTCGCCCCATACAGAGGGTTAAATAATGTATGTGTTAGGGGCACATCCACTCTGTTGGTTGCAGGGGGATGCAGATGGGAGTCATCAGTATGCCAAGTGTGTCATTAGGATGACACCATTCACTGACATATTGCGGATTTCAGACAAATTTCACCATGGGATACTTGCAGTGAAAATGAGATAGGGTGGGATAGAGAGGTGGTGCAAGAATCTGATTTCATTTGCTGTCTCCAGCCCCCCTCCCTCTTCCCGTCTGCTTGTTTCCTCTCGAGCTCACGCTGTTATTCCTGTGACTTTATTGAGTTCTACCGAGAGTTCAGGCTGGCTTTTTGCTTTTTTTTTTACCTCTTTAAATAATCAGATTTGATCTTCAGCATCAGTATCGGGGATGTTGTGCCTCTCTGCTTCACCTCACTTCACAGCAATAATCTTTGATATTCCTATCATCACCCTGTGTTATCCAGACTCACAATGACTTTATCTCTGCGCCTTTCAGCAAATTAGTGAATATTTCCCTTGATCCTCTGCTCCAAATCAGCTGCATTGTGCAGCATTCATATGGAAATAGCTTCCATAGAAGTCAGGGGAAAATACTTAAAAAGGTAATGCTGAGGTCGACTCTCCTCATGATATGCGTGTTTTCATTTGAGTCAATGTGTCACTGTAACATCCAGTCCAAAGGGAACGTGTGAGGGGTTTTTTATGACATCACAGTGGTGCATATCAAACATTTGTCCCCCTAGTTACGGTCACTGTCACCTGTTTGTCTTTGACAGAAGACTTTGTCAACATATTTAGCTTGACAGGAATCTGCTGCTTCGTTGACTGTGACTCCTCTCGGTGTTATGCGGCCATGTTGAGTCAAAGATGCACATCATCTTGTCATAGAAGTATTTGTTGCAATCAGAACTGTTGTACTACTGTTTTAACTTAAGGATCTCTCAGTATTTCCCCTACCATTCATTTGGAGGGTGTTCCAAAAAGAGAGGCAAAAAAATATCTTATTTATGGAATTTACGTAAATTATATGTGCACTTTCTTGCGGTGGTGGTGAAATATACAGTGGTTACATCACTTGCCCACTGCTCCCACCGTCATTTGGCTTTTCAAAAACATTCATGCTGTTGGAAGCTGGACACTACAGAATGACACAACGAGCTGCTGCAGGCGTCCGGCCAACGAGACCACTGAGCGAGACCGGCGGACAGAGTGTCATTTAACATTATAACGTGATGATGGTGGAGGACTATTTGTTAAAACAAAATGCAAAGGCAACAGTTTCACAACACTTCAGATTAGTGGTGGGGAAAAAAATAGTTTCTTAGACGCATCACATTTTGAACATGGGCAATTCTGAATCGATCGAACAATGATAATTATCAATAATCGAAATTTTGTACAAGGTAAAACAGACAAAACGAAAAATGCAGAAAACCGAACAGCAGGGAAGCACATAAATAAACAAAAGAAAAACATGGCTGACCACGAGATCCCTTTGGCTTCTACAAAGTTGACGGAAAGTGAACCGGACAAGAGCCATGCTTTATGTAAGCTGGGTCACACTGAGGTAAACTCAAGATGCACCATAACCATAGGCCCCTGAATCATAATCAAATGGAATCGATAGGTGCCTAGAGATTCCCACCCCTACTACAGATGCTAATAGATAACTTTAATGAGGGAAAAGCAGTTTGTTAGCTTACGCGTAGCTCCCCATAAAACAGTTTTTTCTTGTCTCATTACTTCCACAGACTGTACACAACTCCTACATGACCTATTTAAAATCGATCCACTGCCAACAAATGCTAAAAAATGTCCGTTACTTTTTGGTAAACCTCTGTAAACACATTTTTGACAATTGATAGCGGTAATGCTAAGCTAGCTAAGATTGTTAACTGAAAACGCCATGTCCTGTGACTACCATACTTCACAATAAAAGTCTAGTTATGTTTTGCCAAATTAATGCTGTTAATTTAAAGTTGGAGCCGTAGGAAGTTATTGGTTTACATCTTCACTTTGGAGAAATAGTTGATTTTGTGACCCCCACCCACACACACACACACACACACACGCATGCACTCTGACAAGTAAATCTAGAGGAAACACCGCCTCTACCTTTCTACATTGTTATTATATTGGAAGGTCTTTATGTTGCCTTTACATAGATATTATCATTCATCCTTTGTCTCCAATTATAATCTTCAGCGACAAGTGCACAGCAGTCACCTCTGCTGCTGCCTATGATCATAAGACGCAGCCATTAAAAGTAAACAGAGTAATTAACTCAGGTGTGGGAGTAACACGTCATATGGCTCATTTTACTGATGTGATGAATCTTGCTCCAGGGAACTCACTTCATTCGGAAAGAGGCTGCAGGCGGTTGCTTATCTTTTTTATTTGTTTTTGTCCTCTGACCTGTTTCTGTTGCTTGCCTTGCTCTGAGGTGGTGCTCTGAATTTCAGTAAAATCAGTTTGTACGTTTTAAATGTCATGCTTTCACTCACTGATGGGTTTAAGGGTGCAGTAAAGGTGCTATTTGCTAAATTAATAAGACTTTTATTTTGAATTATATTACCAACATCGATATTGATAGGAAGTATTGGCTGCCTCATCAACTTTTTCACAAAACAAACAGTTGTCTTCGCGCTTTTGAAACAGACTGATGCATTTTGTGCCAAAAACTCTGAAACTTTCAGCCCTAACAGAGTTGTAACTTTTACTCTCTTTCTCACACATACACGTTGTAACCCGTCCCAGTGTTAGTGTTATCGTGTTATTTTTTTGGATAAATAATACCTCTAAAGTGATGGGTGTGCAGAATGTGCTAGTTTGTGCAAGCAAGAACCTTTTGACCATGAATAATTGTAACTATTGTAACTCGCTCTCACACCTTATGTATTTTGATTTGTGTAGCATCAATCTGTCCAAACTTGCCTTAAACGATTATATAGTTCAATATCTTTGGATGCACATGAGGAAGATCTGTTGTGACAACAGTGAAAATAATTCTGGATTAATTAGTAGACAAGATAATTAGATGAACTTAAACAGTTTCTAAGCACTTTTACAAACACCTTTTGCTAATTATGTTTGAGGACTCTAAGAAACTGCTGCCGTCATCGGAATGAAAAGGGCAGAAGGGAAAAAAAAATGCATTACAGCCAGGCATGGGGAAATTGCATTTTGAGCAAAGGCGAGAGCTATCAACTATTTAATCGATGGTTCTCTGGCCTTTGTTGACGATGACAAGTGTCAGATCAGGTGTCCTTTAGAGGAAGATTTATACCAGAAAGAATCGGACAGAGGGATCCAATTAAAATGGAATCTGTCAGGAACAAAGTCTCTTTAGATTGAATGTGATTCAGACTCTTTCTCCCTCCGTATCTCAGACGTGCCAGTTAACCTGCACATCACACGTTTTCTTCACCAAACACTCAGACAAACCATTTATATTCAGAGTGTCCTCCCTTCCAGTCTGTTTAAACGCGGAGTCTAATGCCCAGCAGCCAACTTAAGTTCAAACACCACATTCTGCAACCAACTGTAGGAGTTATGCATTTCCAATGTTCATAATCATGTTCAAAGCAGAGAAATTTATTGGGTGACAGTGCGAGTGGAATGATTGAGGGCGGATCGAGGGCTGGGAAATATGCGCCTAATGCGTTTTAAGCGCTGTCATAAATTATTTAGCATATATTTCATGGTAAAAACATGTTCCACCTCTTCTCCCGTGACAACAGTGCAAGCAGAGTTTATTTAAAGACATTCTGGGAGAATCTCTTTGGATAATAGTGATGGAAATAAAGTGCTGCAGCCGCACCGATTACACAAAAGTTAAGTACCGCTGCATGGCTAATGAGGTTGACATGGCACTAATGCCCTTGACACAGTCTCATTCAGTTCAGATGTCAATGGTTAACAGGCTTAAGTTTATCATACTACTGTATTCAGCTGATGTAAAACCTCTGAACTGTTTCGATGTTGTGCTTGGTCGTTATGAAAACTACACCAAGACGTTACGATCATGTGATGCTTTATGTTGATCTGCGCTAAGGGGCACTTGATGCTTTAGAGAAGTGATGAGATCTGTACTTATTGCTCTCTAATACTTTGATTCAAAAGATTTCAAAACGGTCTTTGTTATATCTCTTGAATATGAAAAGCTCTCCTTTTGCTTAACTACATGATATACATGCAGTGAAGTGTGCTTTTACAAACTGACTGTGTAAGTGTGACATTTTGCTCCCTATCTGTAATCGTTTGCTTTCAGATTTGAGAAAACGCTCCAATCTCATTAATCACATTTGCATTTTCTTAAACCTTGTTGTTAGATTTGTAGCGTTTTGCTTAAGCAGATTTGCTCATTGAGTTTGTGCTGAAGTGAATGTGAAGATGATGGATGCCATTAAGCTTGCAGAACATTTGTCTGCAGTTTATGTGAAAGCATCGAGAGATATAATATAACATTGTAACTAAGTGTGACCTTGATGGTGACAATGTAGAAGGTCATTGAAAAAAACTGCCTAGCCAGTCAATTAAGAATTGCTGCAAAGCAACAATGAAACAACTTAATCAGTCCAACCACATATGTCTTTCTGTCTCCAGCTGGACACGACTTTTTTTAATATGTTTCCGTGTAGCAGAGATTTAAATGTGTCTTTCTGTCTTTGTGAAGTAAAAGATGCTTTGATAGTGTAAACAACAAAAAACCTTCGGTTATTTTAATGTTTTTTCAATCTTTAAATAAAAACAACAATTTTTACTCTTGGTCTGAAACAAAAAGAATTAGCGAACGAGACAAGATGCAATGTTGTCAGGAGACCCTTTTTATATAATTTCAGAGGGTGGTTTCACTCTGGGGGCCCGGGCCCGGATCCGAGCACGCTTGAGCCCAAAGTTCAGTTCATTTGACTCGTGTGAACACGTGTTCCGTCCGTCAGTCTCGAGCACGATTAGTGTGAACTCGGACACGGTCTGCATGAGATGTGAAAGCAGGCGTGCCCAAATAAGGAAGTGGGCTACTATGGCATAGGCTGTTTGAGAGCATTCCTGTTTTGTTTTTGTTTTTAATGACGCACAGCTTTTGTTGCCTAGCAACCATGACGCGGCAGTTTACTTACATGTACGTAAAGAAGAACCAGAAAATTTTAGTTTGTCATTTTGATACTTGCATTTAAAAACATACTCCTGTACTGCCACTTCCCCGTCCATTATATTTAGCTTAAAAAAATAAGTGGTTGCTTTTTCTTCTTCTTTGTGTATATTGACGGATTCCAAACCAACTATGTGCATACCACAACATACTGTATCAGACTGTTTACATAAGCAAG
>JAQLOL010000006.1:26198766-26222297 GCA_029783665.1 Naso thynnoides | reverse complement strand
TTTTCTTCTTCTTTGTGTGTATTGACGGATTCCAAACCAACTATGTGCATACCACCACCTACTGTATCAGACTGTTTACATAAGCAAGCATGTTCAGGCAAGGAATGAGCAGTTACCAATGTGAAAGAGCACCAGCAGGGGGAAGGGGGAGGGGTGAGCAATCATGCTCGGGCACGGTACGAAACAATCATGCCTAATGTGAAAACACCCTATTTATATTCATGGAAATGTAATCTTTTTTGACATTAGAAAACCTGCTTGACAGTAAAGAAAGTTTTTGTTTAGGTTTGCCTCATTTCTGACATGATGCAATCCTTGACTGTTAATGCATTCTTTCGGTTTGTGGGGTTAAGAGTTTACCAACGTCGCCTCAGTATCAGCGATTTCAGTGTTCATTAGCTTTTATCAGTTATGTTCTTAATAGGCTTCCTAATTTCCAGCTTGTTACTCGATCTGTATGCAGGAGCTGACTCTCTGCTGTCTCACACGGTGGTCTGCTGTTGTCTTTGATTGAGATTACAAATGCGCTGTGGGAGCTCAGGCGAAGTTGAGAGCTGGATTAAGGTCCCCCCGTTACAGCCAGAGGATATCCGAGTTGCAGCTGTGTGTAAGTGATAGACACCGTCTCCGATGTGGGAACAAGTTGTCTTCCAGGGGATGCGTATCATCTCTCTGCCCGGTAATAGACAGCAAAGGGTTCAGGAAAGGTTGCGAGAAAGTTCTTGAGAAAACTCCTGGATATACCCAGGTGATGTGTGCCGACGCTCAAATAGTAATTTCCTTTTGTTTGTGGAGGAGCTGTCAGTGGAAGCCTCCATTGCAGCAAGCAATGTGTGGACAAATGGAAAGGCTCAAGAGGAATCAGTTAACAAGCCATTCTCAATTATGTAAAGAGATTTTATTCTATCAAGCAGCCGGTGTGGAATCCCCATCAATTATAAATCCAGAACCACATCCCAGTGGTTACGCTTCCTGTTTCTTAATTTCTGCTTTGGCCCCCTCATTATATCATTCACTGGTATGTGAAGGAGAGTTTCTCTGGTGCAGCTTTGCGTCTGTGTGCGGTTGATTCAGGGGGTGCCCACAGAGAGACGGAAGTGTCTCTGGTCCTATGAGGGATAGTGTGAGGAATAAGCACAGAACTGGCCAGAGGCTGAAAAGCGATTGCAAAAGATTCAATTGGATTTAAGGTTAGCCTCTGTTCATGGATTCTGCCATATCCAATTCTCACCGCAGGCTCAGTTTGATGCAGTGGGCTGTATAGGTTGAGGTGCCTGTGCTTTGGACACACGCCACATCTTTTCCTCTCTCCTCCACCACAGGTTAAACTGCTCCATACACACATGCACAAGTAAAAGTGCTGGGTTTAGCATATTTAAACACCCATATATCACTGTCAAATTAATTGCAATACCTCTGTATAATTACCCGTAACAAATGAGAACATGGCTGAGACTATTCCTCCCACCAGGGGTTTTGTTTTTGCAAGTGTTTCTTAGAATTAAGATCACTTTCTACCAAACACATTGCTTGGTGTTACAAATAAACATCGCTACTTGTTCTTTTCCTTCTGTAACGATTAAAGGCGCACTCACATTTGGCCCAGTTGCCCCGTACCGTTGTCACAACTGTACCCAGTCAAACAAACAGGACTTTAGGGGTCAAACGTGCTTAGGCACGGTACAGATTGCCCAGTGCGAGTACACCCGTAATTAATACAAATCAAACTAAAACTAAGCATTTTCTACAAAGAAAAACTAGAGTGAACCACAAAACATGCGATTTTACTAATTAAAACTAAACTGACATTGAAAAATAAAAAGTCAAGTCTAAATAAAATTAAAAAACTAAGGAAAAGACCAAAACTATTATAACCTTGGCTCATACTAGTCAAATACACTGGACCTTGATGGTCAAATGTGCTTAGGCACAGTACGGATTGCCAAATGTAAGTACGCCTTGAGAAGAGAGCTGAGATCAGAAAAATCTGCATTTTCTTTAGGGAACAGAGAGTAGAAACTGTTTTTAATGAACGATAGCACATCTCTCCTGCATTGTGTTATAAAGGAACCCAGAAATTAAACATGAACTCTGCAGTAGCAGTGACTTGGAATGTTGTATCTAATGCTTGTCTTGAAAATAAAGAAAATTAAGAGTTTTAATTGAAGTCACCTTACAGCAGCCTGTAGAGCTTTACTAGATGAGGATGTCACCGTCTCAATTTTAACTACAAGGTTTCCGATTGGTTGATTGTTTTTCCAACAGCAATGAACAAATCAAACATATAGAGTGCCGAAGTCACGTCCCTTCCGGTAGACGCCATGTGACCTTAGTATGGAGAAAAATGTAAACATTAGTCGGTGAGGAAAGGAAAATAATTTTTTTGATCCTGTTTGACTTGTGCCCTGAATTAAATATATGATGTTTGTCAATTTAAATAATTTGGAATAATTTTTCATGTGAGGAAAGCCTGCTTTTGTCGTCAAACGGTTGCCGTATCAGCTTGTGAAAATACGTAATTATAAAGACTAGAACACCAGTCGTGTAACTGACGTCATAACATTTTCTCTCCTCTCACAACCAAGATGCCTAACTCCCCCTTCGAGTAGCTGCAGCTCAACAAGACCTGATTTTTAATGGTTTTCAGCTGTTCAGCTGGAAAAACACTGTGAAATCATCTGTCATGCTGATGGAGGTCAGCATGTCTGTATTGAAAAGTGATTTACTTTACTGTCTGACGACAAAATTCAACTTTCTTTACATTTTTTTTTTTTTTTAATTGCCAGCCATCATATGTGTAATTCAGGGCACACGCCAAATGGGATCAACAAATAATTTGTCCCTTTCTATTGACTACTGCTCATATTTTTCTGAGTTGAAGTCCCATGGCCTGGAAGTAGAGGGATGAGACTTAGGCACTCTATCATACTGTGTCAAAAGATGTGTCCATATTTGAGTTGCAAGTGATGGAGAAAACAAGCATGTACAACTTTACAAGTGTCCTCTTTTCTGCTCTCTGTCCTCCTATTTCCTCTCCATTACGCCACACACACCATCATTAATACTGACCTAATCATCACCCAACACAAATGTCTTTTGCCTTGCATGGCCCATTATCAGGCAGCAAAGATGCAAAATTAAAAAGGCAGTCATCGACCCAAAAGGGCAGCCTCTAATGGCAGAAGGCCGTCCACTTCATGAATGTGTTAGACTGATAATGATAAAATCTCTAACAGAGGTCAGGTCGGCTCAGCCTGATTTATTCTCTCTCCTTCCATCCCTCATGATCTCTGGCATATACTGCCCCCCTCCTGCAGAGTGACAGAAACAAATTAGGCATTGTGTTTTTGTGTTTACTTGGCTTTATTTGGTTGAGCCGTTTGACTGAAACAGCATTTTCAGGATTTCATTTTTTTCAGGAGTCAAAGTTTTTCTTGTAAGCTGAATACTTGAGTTCTCCAAATTGCGGTGAGGACAGATCCACTCGAATGGGCTTCATAGCAACACGTCTTCCATATCTGGTTTTAGGATAGCTTTTTTGAAATTGAACCAAGATTCGTACATTATCTCTCCACTTCTTGTGCAAACATGTAAGTGTGACACATCATCTGGAGAATGTTTTTTATGAAGGGGAGATGCGATAATCGCTCGACCCTGGAGCCGAGGAGCTCTCTGAGGAGCCTGGAAGGGGAAGCTCTAACTGACTCCATTTCAGCAAGTTTATCTAACCGACTTGCTGCCAAAAATGCCTCTCGGGTCATTTAGCCACTGTCAACAATTCAGATGAGGCTGCTGGCCCATGAAGGAGGACAGAATGGCAGCACCTCAGAGAATCAGTGTGCTAGGAAAGCTTTTAGTCAGTCAAAAGCTTTTTATTCCATGCTTATATGGAGGACATTGAGGTTATCATACAGAATGTTAAGCTAGTACAGCTCCACTTATCAATAGTTTTACATTAACAAAATCATTAAATGACTATATGCAGTGTGAAAAGCCCAATAAGACACCTTTGTCTGCAATCCTCGTCAGCTTAAAGATCTTTGTCCGCCTCTTTCAGCTCAGCGTTTTGCTTGTGCAGAGTTAAAAGTAGAGTGAGTAATGGACCTACATTCATGAGGTGGATGGAAACCTTCCTAC
This sequence comes from Naso thynnoides, assembly GCA_029783665.1. NCBI lineage: Eukaryota > Metazoa > Chordata > Actinopteri > Acanthuriformes > Acanthuridae > Naso > Naso thynnoides. The sequence continues at coordinate 26,218,160 of JAQLOL010000006.1, read as the reverse complement.
AAATCTGCCTGATGTGTCTTTATATACAGTGATGACATGGAGATCTTCTGTCCTCACGGCCGAGAAATCAATGAATGCAGTTTTCAGAAATTCCGTCAAATTTTAATGTAATGAAAATAAATGTTAGGTCCGTCATATTGACTATAGACTTTGGGGTATGAGCCTAAATTTGTGCAAAGTGACCAACTGTGCTGCAGCCCCTGACCCCTCAAGTGCAAAAGCATAAATTTTCTGTGTCACAGTGGTGGTCTCTGATTGGTCTAATTGCTCATATGTTTGGAAATACCTTACTTCAAATCATTCTCATATGCACAGTTAAAGATCAGTTTCCCTGTGCAATGAAATTTTTTTCTTTATGCTCTTCACTCGTAGTGTCATTAATATAAAAGCACACAATATAAAGGTGAGACAAAAAGACAATAACAAATCTCTAAATGGAGCTGTAGTGAAAGCCAAGTGCCTGTGCAATTGTTTGCAAAATGTCTGTGCAAGAGAGAGTCTGTTATACAGACTGAGGCATGCTGACAGGATGTTGTCTTTGGATGTGCAGTGTTGCAGAGCAGAGCATGCAAACACGTCGGGCACAGGGCACCATGTTGAATTTTAGGCTAAAGCTTAGTAACATACGACATGAGAGTCTATGGTGGCAACTGCATAATGGCACAATCTTGGGGTTGTCACGAACCTGCTCAAAAGTATGTGACAATGGAGGGAGACCACACAATGTCCAGATAGGTTTCTAGTTTTTAATAAGGAAAAAAGGAATAATCAATATATCAGGTTTTGTTTATCAGTAAATCAGTTTGTCTGCAATGTCTGTGTGAGAGGAGAAATTGTGAAGAGTGTATGGTGTGTGTAAGTGCATCCAGTGTTGGGCAGTAGCGTCACTACAAGTAGCGTCGTTACTAACTTAACTACATTTCTCAGTATCGTGGTAGTAACGGCACTACTTTCTCAGTCAAACTGCTTTTTGGTAGCCAAGTTGATTTATTGACCAAGTAGCGCAGTAGCGTCCACAAAAGCTACAAGCTACTTCTCAGGAAAAGCTCTGAAGTTCAACGAACTTGTTTTCTGCGTAGGTCTGGATAAATTTAAGAGTAATAAAACTGAAGATAAACATGACTGACGCCACCTCCACACTGAGGAATGTAGACAAGGGAAGCGCTTCCGCACTAATCCTGCATTTTATAGTACTTGCTGCTTCACTATTGGCTTTTCTTGGCAGAACCGCCCTTCTCTGACTCTGATTGGCTACAGTGCGCCTCTTGACACATCTCTCACGTGTCTTACCATGCTCGGGCCAAGGGCAAAAAAAAAAAAACGTTGAGAGACAAAGAACAGTAGTCTCTCAACAGTAGTAAAAGAGAGAGAGAATGACATCCTGATGTCACATGATATTTGTAGGACATGTTCATGTTCTAATGTCCCAAAAAAAGGAAATTTTAAAATAAGTTCTGTTATTTTTATTGTTCATATTACTTTTATTTATTATGCTGTTATTGACTGAAAAATTTATTTTGGAATCCCCCCCCATTTGTTTGGCTGACATTTTTTCCTATCACTGAGACAACGCTGTTTTGACATGAAGTTTAAAAAAAGAAAAAAAAAGTAGCTTTGCCAGTAGCAAGCTATTTTTTTCTCGTAGCTTAGCTTGCTACACTTCTCTGTGGAGAGCTTAAAGTAGTGAAGCTTTCATTTGATGTAGAGTAACTGGTAGCTCAGCTCACTACGTTTTTCCAAGTGGCTTGCCCAATACTGAGTGCAACACAGCAGCAACAAATGCCAGTACGGCTAAGAGGAAAGAGACTGAGGCAAGCTTGCAGAGCCTATTTAAAGCCTCCTGAGCCCAGCCTACTGAGGTGTGCTGCAAATGGGGCTTACAGGGAACACCTCCCCACTGCTTTTTCCCCCTTGAGTTTGTAATGTAAAGTGCAAATCAGGTCATTATGATGATAAAAACAAGATAAAATATGAACATTACTGAGATTATTCAGTTAGTTACAACTTTATTCCAAGTACTGAAGCTTTTTTCTGGCACTTTTGTGTCATTAAATAGTAAGTAACCCAAAATCTGTGAATGGCATCACAAGCCAGCGTCGACCTAGTTATTCATCTGTTTACTGAAGGATGCAATGGAAACAACTGAGTAGAGTAGCAGATACAGCCCAGGGCACTCTCTCCTATGCACCGGTTTGATTTGGGTATTTATTCAAAGTTCCACCATTGGTTCAAAGACGAGACCGTCTGGAAAGGAAGTGAGTTCATGATTCATAGAACGCTAAATAGAATGTGATCAGAGAGGATGAAATCGCGGTTGCACATACTGATTGTGTTTCCTGTGAAGTGTAGAAATCCCCTTGTGAAAAGATCTCTGTAAGAGGAACAAGACCTTAACATAGTTTAGATGATCGAAGCTGACTGCTGCTGTGCGTGGTGTATTAGTTTCTTTCCCATTAGTATGCCGGGGAGTGTTCTGTGCTCTGCAGTGATTATCAGCTTGGTGAGATGCAGGGCCACCTCAGGGTCAAACAAAGAAAGAGGATGGGGGCAGCAGTTTATCCCTTTTGGCCTCATTAGTTAATTAGGGTGCAGACTGGCAATCTCACTTGCATTGGCCTCCAAGCATGCGGAGAGAATACATGAAAGATCCGAGACTTGTGCTCGCACCAAAACAAAACTTGGATCACACGGGAAGTAGAGTCTGACTCTCAGTCGCTCGCTGCCTCACTGTATGGTAGATTTTATGTTTCAGTTTCACTTCAACCTGAATTTTACATACAAGCTCGAGTTTACTTGACGAATTTCAAACATTTCCAACTGTCCCTTAATAACATAAGCCTGTGCAGAAAAAACAAAACACTTCAGTCGGCTAATGCTGGCCATGTTTAATGCTACAAGTGATGTGACTCATGTAGTGGAAATTTACCGGACATGGAGGTGACAACAGATTTGACATTTGTACAGGTCACTGTGAATATGCAGTGAATGGAGTGTGTTGTGATAATTCAGTACAACATCAACCCAAATCTACTTTTGAAATGTCTGATTGAACATAAAATAGCTTTTTTTTTTTCCTTTGGAAAAGAGCCATTCTAAGTGGCCAGTTCTGTAATTCCGTAACTACCTCTGAATTGTAGTTGCCGTTGTTTCTGGTCTTATTAAACAGACCGGTAAAAGCAGTGCATATCCACAATTTACCTGCTGCAGTAAATAACATTCAATTATGAATGTGTTTCAGTCATTATCCAAACTTTAGTTGCTTTGCTTCTGGTGAATTTCAGACAGCTAATGCATTTGCAATTTCAAGCAGAACTTTTGACCTGTTTTATACCAGCTGGTGTGTTTCCAAGGTGACCTGTGCTGAAACTTTTAATATTTTAACCTTAGAACAACTTATCCAAGAAAGCAAACGATACCAACAATAGTGAGTAGTCTCTGTTGCAGTGGTGCTGTAAGACTTTTCACAGAAATAAAAGCCAGCAGAAAAAAAAGATACATTTCAGCGTTGATCTGTTAATACACTTGCCAATGCTTTCACCATTTGTTGTTTTCAATGGCCTGTTGAAAGCAACATTATGTAACCTTTTTAACTCAAAATAACAGCCTCAAAATCATTTTGATGGTACGCTCACTTGTAATAGGGAACATGTCCCCTCTTTTATAAGCACACCTGTCCCTGACGCTTGTTCTCGCACTAGGTAACGTGGGTTGAGCAGGTCTGAATTTCTATGAAAAATGCATCGGGCTTTACGGCAGGAACCTAAAAAGAGGAAATGACCAACCTCTGTGTGGACGTGGACAGACAGTCAAGAACAGGTTGGGGAGGCAAAGGTGCACTTTGTATTCGCGATAGTGGTGTAAAAAGTGAATTGCAGTCCAGAACTGCAGGTGCACAAAGTTGCAAAAACGTCAATTATTAGATGATGTTGCTTTCAGAAATGAAAACAACTGCAAGTGTTTTTAACATCAGCAGCACTTTGCTGTTAGAGGTGAGACTTCAAAGCGGATTTAGAGTGCTAAGATTGAATGATGAAAACGATTTAAGATTCATTGTAATGCATCTAAATTATTTCCTCTACTCCTATTTTATGTCCCTGAGGTTTCCGTTTTACCTATGTAATTGCACCTCTGCCGACTGGGTGACATTTTCATCCAGTCTGCTCTTTAGAAACGCACAGGTCTCTCATATAGAAGTGAGAGGCAACACCTTGCTTTTACTTGAGGTAAAAGCATTCAGCTAACATCATGTCTAAAGCATCTCAAAAGCCATTAGCTGTACCTGATGCAAAGTGCTGAAAGTGGAGGAGACAAAAAGTCACTTCACTTCATGCCTCAGTGTTTCATTTGTGCAGGAGTTTTATTTTAGTTTGAAGGAAGACAGAGCAAGCAGCCAGCAGCCACCACAGCACAGTCTGGATTTATCCCTGGCATCGCTGACCCTGTGAGTTATTTCAGCACATTTTAGGTTGTTTTTACCCGTGATGGTCCGGGGGACTCGGTTCGACTGGGGAGTGAAATTGCAACAGTGTGGCACTTTGATTTGATTTGGTTCGCTTTCACACTGCACTTTTTCAAATGAACCAAACCTTCTGAACATCATCACATAGGCGGAATGACTGTTCCTCTGTGGCGGCAATGCAGCAGTAAGCAGCAAAGAAGAAAAAGAAGCAGAATAAGAAGAAAACTGCTAATCTATTGAAATGAGCTGAGAAAAGATATCCGTCCCCTTAGAAGAATAAAAGCATTTATTTTGATAGATGAGCCATATGTTACTTTGCGGTGTTGTTGATAAAACAGCTCTACCAAGAACGATGAATGAAATGAACCACTTGCAAGTTTTTATTTACTTGGGTGAAATTGGTTGGGTGGCACGGTCACATAGTGATTAGCATTGACGCCTCATAGGAAGAAGGTTCCAGATGCAATCCCTGGCTGGGGCATGACCTTTCTACATGGAGTTTGCATGTTCTTGCTGTGTTTGTGTGGGTTTCCTCTGGGTGCTTATTTCTCCAGTCTGTACCCTTGACCAAAGACTAAGATCTGGAGCTAAGATCTGGAGCTGGTCCCCGGGCGCTGTGCTGTGGCTTCCCACTGTTCCTTAGGGATGGGTTAAATGTAGAAAACACGTTTCACTGTCCACTGTATATGTAACCAATGCATTACCAATATGTTACCTTTTTTGAAGCCTCGCAACAAGCAGAGCAACATAAGTCTGCTTTTACTGAATGCATGTGCACTCCCACTGGGGAGGACAAACCTCTTATCAGGGGTAACTACTTTGGCACGACTCCAGCTCGATATTTTCCACTAGCTTGCTATTTGTAGCACAGGTACAGGTATAAAGCACTACAGTTGAGATAAATAATAATCAGCAATAAAAAAAAAAAAGTACCTGTTCACTCAGTCTCTTTTTATTTTGCTCGTGTGATTATTGTTTTGATAAAGAGAGTCTGTTATAATTTCTCTGTCCTCTCTTCATTTAAAAGATATTACATTGTCTTTTTTTTCAAATTATAGCTTGGCCTCAGTTGTATTGCTTTTAATTATAATGTACCTGGGGATTTGACCTTGTGACAGAAAGACCCTGCAGGAAGTTAATTGGTAGGAGCTGAAGCATATTCAGGTCAGACCTGGTTCAGATTACTTGGAAAGTGCAGTGGGTAGGGTTTGTGAAAGAGACCACAATAAATTAAAGCCTTCCGGGGCCAACTTTGTCACTGTTAGTCTGCGCTGCACTGTTTCAACTTTCCCATTAGGGTAATGACCACCAGTCTAGTAGTATATCGTGCAGCATCAAAAAAAATTCTCGGTGAAGCGAGTGAGTGTTCGCTTACACACATACGAGATGTCAAATTTTCTCCTGACATCTGCTTAGAGTATCGTAACACATTAGAGGATGAGACATTTACTCTTTGGATAGTCTGAAAGCTTTTCTCTTGTATCATCACTAAGGCAAAGTTCCACTTTGAACACACAGTACGTCCTAATGTAGCAGGCAGGATGCCGAGGATGCCGGAGCACAGCTGCAGCTCCTATGGGCAGCGAGCAGAGCTTTAGATCTTTGCCTTGTGTTTCATAATCTCCACTCATTGCACCATTTACCGTCACTGCTTTTAGATGTAGTCACAGCCAGATTTAATGTTGTAGTTTTTTTCCCCTTCTGCTGCCCTTTGCAGTCTTTTTATCCTTTTGTGGATCATATTTCCAGGTTGAGTCATTTGGTGCTGTCGGAATAAAAATGCTCAAAATTGGTCAGAGATGGTTCTCTTGCTGTTTGGCCTCAGTTTAATATCCAGATATTATTAATGACAGATGAGGAGCGGCGATTGGAAATGTATCAGGGAGTTGTTTATTTGGAGATGATGAGGTGAGACGGCACATTTCTGATCAATAGAGGCTGTAGAAAATAGCCACAGTGCGACCAGTGTCAAATTTTTTTATGCTGCAAGCTGGTGGGAAAAAAAGCTGTTATAACTGTTGGTATGTGCTCTTCCAGATTCACTCCTCGCCACTTGTAGAACTATTGGATGAAAACTGAAGTGGTGGTGGGTTGGGGGAATGATGGCAACAATCATAATCCTGACAAAGCTGTGTTGGTGAATGACTGAGAGATGTGAGGAGCGGGAGCTTAGCCGCTGACGCGTCTATGTCAATTTGATTAAGGCCTGACACCCACACGCAGCGCATGGAAACGGCTGCTTAGTGCTTTGTGCAGTCTCTCAAAGTACAGCAGGTTAATGATAAGTGGTGAAGACAGTTTTGAATGTGCTCCTGAAAGGCTAATTTATATGGCTTTGAAACACAAATTGAAAACATAATGCGAAAACTTCAGTTCTGTTAGGAGGCTCAATGTAACCGCTGTTGTGTTCCCGCTCACCTGCAAATTCATCTTCTTTTAAAGTGCAGAAAAAGGTTCAGAATTACTACAGAAACTAATCTGCTACTATTAACTTCATGCTGTTGTTACTAAGAGTATGACTGCAAACAAATTAATGGTTTGATGCAAAACCTCAGTGTTGGTGTCACTATTCCTAACATTCTCCATACAGCAGGGAAATAAGACAAAAATTACTTTTTTGTGAACAATTAAAAGCAGTGTTTTAACCAGCGTAATTAGAGAAAAAAAATCAAATGAAATGTCATGTTTTAATAATGTCCCACTTTGGTGAAGACTGCCACGCTCCTGCACAGTGCAGCGCCTTCCTTAATCAGTTACAAAAGAGAATAAGCAAAGATGAGCTTACTGAATATATTTTCAAGGGAAAAGAAAGGCAGACGAGGTAGGTCAACGGAGCAGGCATTTGGTGAGCCAGATGTAACGTAATGTTAACATTCACACTTACGACAGTAGATGGTAACATTTACGTTCATTGTTCCGACAGCAGATGTAACGTAATGTTCCGACAGTCTAAATGAGTGTGGCGGATATGAGTCTCCCCTCTCCCGTTCAGACAAATGTTCACCATTGCTACCAGAGTCGGCTCAATGACAACCACATTTGTGACTTGGCCTGGCGATGTTGGGCTAAAAACAGCAACAGCCCTAATAAAAATCTTTTGGCACAGTGGCCTACACACCACCCACTGATTGCGACTCCTCTGATTTACTCCAATGTTTTCATTAAAAGTGCGTTCATCTGCCTCCTCTTTGCTGTTGCATCCATTTAGTGTAAGTAAACAAACAGGCGTGGCCAGCTTACAGCCATATGACTGTTCCCTTCTGCATACAAAGGTGCAGTTAGGCTGTGGGTGTACTGAGCTAGCTTGTTAAAAAATGTACTTATTACTGCCAATGAAAAACAATTACATTAATTCATATAATTTATTTACCATGATAGTCATAGAGGGACCAGGGCTCTGTGTGCAAAGGTGCTGTTAATTCTTGCCCCCATGCCAAGACTCTTTTTCTGCAGGAAACACTGAAAACATTCATCAGTAGTTTATTAGCCACAATTCTTACCATAGCAATCAAGGCACTCAAGTAGGCTACTGGCGTATTGTTGATTAGAAAAATAAATAACAATTCCAAATCACATAAATGTCAGTTTTGTTGCATCGCAGGAATCTTAACAGGCAGCCACAGCAGACAGACCAAACTGTACATGTGAAGTCAGAGCGTCGCGGAGAATGAGCTCTTTGCATCTGGACTTAAATCATATATCTGCTACTATGAGGTATAGCGGGGCACATGCATGGTAATAAACTATTCTACTGCATTAGTTATCACCTTGAAACAGTCCCAGTTTGCAGGGAGGCCGATAGACCAAGGGTTTACAGAGATGTGCTTGTCTTTAGAAATAGTTTGTTTCAATTGTTTGGATTTGCCGCCTGCAGAACCAAAAATCCTGCACCATACAGTTCAGTATTAGTAATAATACAACTGTACTACTACCACCACTACCAGTAATGGTAGTCTGGGGTCTGTCTGACAGATCAGTAACCAAACATCTTTTGCTTACTTCAGATCCCCTAAAGACTCTAAACTTTCCAAAACTGCATTGATTGTAAGAATAAATCTCCAATCTGCCACAAGACGCATCACACTGCACAGAAAGCATTTTAGACTAATAAACAGGAGAAAATTTAATTAAAACTTCGTTTCTTCCACAAATGCAGGTGTAACACTCTTATAAATCCCTGTGAAATGGGCAAAGTTAATTAAGTTTCTACTCAGTTTTTAGAGGGTGCTGCTCCTCTACCTCCTGGATGCATGACTTTTACAGCTGCTAATGCAGCTCTCACTGAATGTGACGACACAGAAACAAAAAGATAGAAAATAAACGGATAAACGTTGAATAAAGAGGAGCATGAAAACCACAAATTTGGATGTTTCTAGATTTTCTACATGATAGAATAATGCGACTTACATCCTTAAATTCTAAGGTGGAAAAACTCCTTCTCAAAACCCTCATCTGTTACCCACTTGAATTTGTTTGCTCTTGAAAAGATCACACATTTTTCACTTTAAACGAAAGAAAAAGAAGCATAATCATACACCATGCATTACTAAAAACAGGTCATGGCTTTTAGTGTCAAGGTTTCTGAGGTTCTGTGACTGACGAATGGCTGGGAGCAGTTTGACATGTTTGTCTGGACTGAGTGACAGGAAAACGAAAAGGTTCAGAAAAAGGCGGCCACTACCAAGAAAGCATGATGGGTGTGATGTGTTGGTGTTAATGCAGGGCTGTGAAAGATGTGCTGCAGCTTTTGGAAATGCCTGTGAAGAATCTTTTTGAAGTTTGTGAAGAATTTTCAAGTCTCCAGGGGTTAGAGGGGGGTTAGAGGGGGAGCTTCAGGTCTGTGAAGTCCATTAAGACATTCTACTGAATGAAACCATCACTGATGAAGCTTTGCGATGGTAGCAGTCGGTTTCACAGAGGGGCATCATGTGTTCAGGTGGGGTCTTTTGTTAAACGGGAAGTTTGGTTTTTTGCGCATTAAGTCTTATAATAGATATTTTGATCATAAACAATAATCTACTGCATTATTTTGATGAATGGTGCAGTCACAAGAGCTGGAGCTCCTTGATGACTTCACTGCTAGCTGAAAACAAGGAAGGTGAAGGGACATTTCAAGTGCTTTGATAATCTGTTGAAAAAGAACACTTGAAAGGACGTGACTATCACTAAATGTTGAGTGGTGTCCTCTTGTTGACACCACAACACGAAGTTGAACAGCTTTTAACCTGGAAACAGCTCATTTTGGATGCTTCAGGAAACAAACAAACAGCTGTTTCCAGCTTATTAGCCACTGTCCAACTTTGTTTTTTAGTGTCGTAACATTAGAGGACACCACTAAACATTCGGCAGTTATCTTATCTTTTAAATTGCCTTTTTCAATGGATCATCGAAGCAAATGATATGCCCCAAAACCTCTGTTGTTTTCAGCCGCTTTCAGCTAGTGATAGCCTCAGCAACAAGCTCCTGCTCTCGTGACTGCACTGTTCATCATAATAATGCTGTTTAACATCGTATATGATCAGAAATATCCTTATTATAAGGCTTAATGTGCAAAAACCCTAACTCCTATCACCAAACTGAAGTCAGACCTCAGCACAGGGCAGTTTGTACATTTACATAATACAAAACTCATGCAAGAGTGTTTAACCTGTTTAAATGGTGAGGGGAATTTGCAGATGTACTGGTGCAGGTTTTAAATAAATTATATTGTAAATGAAAGAGGGTTACAATTACAAGAAAGACCTCGGACCTACAGATTAGAATAAATTTGATGAGCGACATTAGGAGTCTTATCGCATACTGTTTCAGGTCTTTGATTTCTTTTTTTCTTGCATTATTGAAAATGAAAAGTCGGCCTTGATTCGGTCGGCGAGTCGGTAGCATCAGTAGCACCTTAACTCCAAGCTGTGCTTCAGTGCCCCTCATTACAGGGCATGTGAGGTGAATGCCTGCATTAGAAAATCCCATTGGACTCCAAGAATAGATCTTACACGGCTTAGTTCACCTAGACTCAGAGATGGGTTTCTCTTAACGCTTGAATTCAGCTTGAGAGGCAACCTTACACCAGCTCATATCACACCATGTGAACAAAACAAGAGTTCTTCAGTCATGCCAAAAGTGTGTTTGCATTTCCACGAAACTGTGTGCTTACAGATCTTAAAGACAACCAAATTACACGATGTGTGTTCAGTGTGGGCTGAGCGGATTGTGCTACAGAATGTCTAATATAGATCACATTTCGAGGAGCAGCCTATGGTTGCAGAAACCCTTGTGACTCAGTTTAATAAGGCGTACCACATAAAAACAGGTTTGTGAGTTTACAAATGGAGTCTGGGGCCTGTTTGCACTGTGCTTCATCTCTTTCCCCCTTTAATTGTCGAATAGGAGCAACAAAAAAGACCCATAATATTCATATGAAATGGAATAGCTTCAATTTCAGATCTAAATTGTCTCGTAATACTGCAGTAATTCATTGTTGGATTAACTTCTCCTGCCTGCCTGCGGGGAATTAAGGAGGAACCTTTCTACCTAATTTTGTAAAAACGGGAAGAATACGATTATTTTGGGAAAATGGTTTTCCTGTTGGCAAGCACTGAGAGTGTAGCATTAGCAGGTGGGCGTGTGCTTGGATCTCGCTCAAGTCTTTGACCTCATCAGAAACGTCTTGACCTTTCTTTCAGGACAGAGGGATTAACAATCAAATTCACGTGCTGCGGTGTGCACAAAAAAGAAAAGAAACCAACAAAGTAGAGTGTTTGCAGCTCTTCTGACTGTACAGAACATCTTCAGACAGTTGCTAAGTGTATGCATCCCAGCGTGGCCCTGCACAGCGCTGTCTGCTCCTGCATAGTGTGTGCTTGCTGTGACATGGCTTGAATGTTAAACACCAACAGCTGACTGTTGTAGCCTCCTTGTAATGGAGCCAGTCACCACCGACTGCCAGCCTGCAATTAAGCACGGAAACTTCCTGATCCAAGACAGGAAAGAAGCTGGCTCAACCTTCAGGTTTTCCCAGCTCTTCACCGCCTCAAACACTGTACAAGCAGGTTGTTATAATCCTAATGTAGTAACGCAGTGACCTCTAGTGGCCGTGGCAATTAAGAAAGGATCAATGGGGAAAGTTAGACGTTAGACGTAGAATTAATACGGAACAAGAAAGTCTGCGTCTATATTGGGCAAATTAAAAACAATAATTCAGCGTTGTTCTAGTCTGTATAAACAGACTCTACATTCACTGAGTGTAAAGTCTGAAGGCAAGGTAGGGCGATCTTGGTACCAGAAAAGTCCTGGTTTCTGGTTGTAGTCTTTTATAGTCTGCGTAATTAACGGCGGACTGTTAATTGTTAACGGCGTGTAAACTGAAAACTTGTGAAAAGATCCGCTGGTAAATGTGGTCTCTAAACTCCAATTGCATTCTTGCGTCGGACTGTAAACAGCGAACAGCACGCGGAGAAGGAAGTCGGAAACGGAAATTCGCCTCCTCCGATGGAAGCCCAAGAATAATGGCGTTTGCCCCCAGAGGCTGTATTCCTGTCATCCGGAGTCAGACGATGGTTTCTGAGACTGGTGTTGTTCGAACTCAGATGCCCCCCCACCCCCACCCCTTTTTTTTCACGAACTGCACACTGCCTAAACCTAAGCAAAGTATTAACTACAAGAGGATAAAAGTACGGTACGACAAACCGGCTACTTTCGTCTTTGTTCACTTTACAAGCTCACACTCTAAACTGAAACAGTGATTGCCATGTGGCTTTTATGATTTTGTGCTCTTACGTTAGCGGAATTAAAGAACTCTGCCGTGTTGATGCTAAGGTGCTAAAAGCCTGTTTGTAGCAGCTGTGAAGTCCATGATTCCGTCTCTAGAATCTGGCCTGCGCTCGCATCCTCACTCAGTGGTTCTGGTCATTGTTATTAAACCCTCACAGGGGTATTTGCCTCAGAGTGTGGAGGGATTATCAGTAAATTAGTACACCATTCCTAATACTGCTTCTGAGCTCTCCATGTGTGCTTTTGAATGTGCTCTTCCATCGAACTTCTCTCCCAACTTTGTCAAATTAATAACTTGAATAATCACTCTGCTGGCAGGCAATTAACAATGCAAACATGGGGTGTGTTTGTGTGTTTGTGTTTGGACGCATGTGCGGATAAAGAGGAAGTTAAATACAGCTTTCAGTTTCTGTGAGCACTTTTGACAGAGCACACCTCTCTTTGTTTAATAGAGGAGGGTACAAGTGTAATATAATTTTCATCTTATTGCCCGAAATGAAAAGTAAGTTTGGACAAATAACAAAATGGCAAAATGTTCAGTTAGGGAAAAGTAAATAAACTGGTTGCAGTGTGTTTGTTTATCTCAAACTAAAACCTGACTGGTGATTTATTTTTGTAAAATAGTGGTGGTTTGGTTCAAATGTAGTGTGATGCTCTAAGTTTGGAGGAGATGTAATTACTCCCCGTGGGGATTCAGACTTATGACCGCAATATATTTCTAAGATCATGGTCACAGTTCCTGCTCAGGACTGTACAAATAAAAATGTTTGTGTGGTGCATGTTTTTTTTTTTTTTTAATGCATCCCCTGTTTTAAATGAGATATACAGTATATGTAGTTTGTAAGGAGATATCACTGAGCAAACAGTCCCTGTGAGGAAGAAATGCTGCTAAACTCTGTGGGATACCATCCTACATGTGGATGCAATGAAATAACCTTTGGTGTATCCGCTTGCTTTGGCCTCTAATTGCCTTTGTGTGTAGTTTCAGGAAAAAAAAAAACTGTATGTGGTTTTTCCAGAAAAAAAAAGAACAGGTTGCACAAAAGTTTCCCGGTGGAAACTGCCATCTCTGGTTATAACCTGCACTTGTGCTTCCCTCAAACCTGGAAACACACTGGACATGTCAGATGCAGTCTGCAGGGAGACGGAGGCAGAGTGGAGTATATGTTTTATACACAAACATTTGTCAGAGGTAAAGCCGCAGTGCAGACAGAAATATTCTCAGCGAGGAACTTAAATGGCAATGGCTGAACCAGGTACCAGAAACCAGGCTGTCCGACTCAGTTTCACTCTCAACCTGCACACATGGCAGCTTGGTGAGGACCGTTCTTTTGAGCTGTAATAAGTCATTTTTGGTGAGAGTCTCGTGTCTGCAGCTTCAATCTTAATAAAGAGCAAGTTTAAAACACACAAGCATTTGTTTCCACACACCAACGCCACTGAGGGAACGAAGATGTTTTAAAAGGATTGGTGTTGTTGCCAGTTGTGAAATTAGAGCCTGCAACCATCATGCATACAACAACAGAGGCTTATTTCAGAGAAAATATTTGGCGGCTTTCTGCTGTTACAGAAAAAAAAATCCAGGTTTTTTTTTCTGTGTGAAAAGATGCTGATCTGAAAGGCAGAAGTGTAGAAGTGCTGTTTTTTTAAAAAAGCAGGCTGCTGTGACTCAGTGTCGAAGGCAGCGGAATGAAGACTCTTGAGAGCAGAGGAGTGGTTGATGAGTCTTTGAAGAGCAGTGAGAGTGAGGGACAGGCTGAGAGGACAGATATTAGATTGGTGTCATGAGCAGGAACGTCAGGGCAGCGATCTCTTCATCCTCTACCCAAGCTCGTTCCTCACCATGCTGAGCACTTCTTTCTCTTAATCTACAACCTCTTCCCCCAAATGTCAAGTGCTTCTGGGCTTCTTTTGGTTTGATCGAGTCTGGACTTAATTCCAGAGTTTGGATGAAAACTTTGAAGGATCTGCTACTTTAGGATATTTACATCAAATTGTATAGAATTTAATTACTGCCAATGCTAAGCCTTTTCTTTTGCACAAATAAATTAAAAAGTCTAAATTTGCTATCCAACCCAATGAATTTGTGTAAATATGGCCATTATATCATAATTACCCCAAATCATGTCTGGGGAGAAAATGTTTTTGATAAAAATGTTATGGGCATGAAGCTCACTCAAGCGTCTCAAGAGTAAAAATTACAGTTCAGATAATTAAAGACAAGAGTTGTTTTTAATTTTTTTTCGATAATTAAGTCTGGAAACTTCTCTCATTTTAACGTTGCACATTTCCTGCTCACAGCACGCCTCAGCCAGAGCACAAACTTACACTTTTGTTTGACACAAGACTCAACGAGTTCCTTCATCCTGGAGACACTATTTGTGCACAAATGGCCGTTTAGAGACGAACACTGAGAAAATGACTCTGGGAATGAGTATCGTTCCCACACGGCCTAAACTGCTTTTTGTTGTCTTTAGTGTTGCAGATACGATCAGTTGATTTTTGGCCGGTTGTCTTAGTCTTAGGAGGGGGCAAGGTAAGGGTTTGCAGCATGGTATCTGAGATCTAACTAGAGGAGGGAAGGAAAAGGATCTGTTGTTTTCTTTGTATCTACCTCCAGCATGTAAAAGCAAACACTGTGGCTCGTGGTTTTTTCATGCTCCCCGAGCTTGCTGGCTAATCTGAGACAAAGGCCAGGTCATTAAAGTGGCAGAGGCAGTGCGGTTTTACTACAAATCATTGTTTGTATGACTTCTTAACTAAGAAATAAGTTAATAGTCATTGTCAACTTTAAGACATTAAGTGTTTTATGGGGGTTCATACATTTGCACTGATACCAGCTATGACTGGAGCCATGAGGTGGGAATCATGTGAGGAGCGTGTGGTGGTGGAACATGCTGGTTAGGGTGGATGAAAACACACTTAAAGTGTTTGAATGGGATATCCACAAAAATGGGGCGTGGGCAAGTGAGCTGCACGATTTGCGTGTGACAATAGGCTGTGAGGATGTATTTACAAACAAGGTTAAATTTGATTTTATATACAGTAGGTAGAGAACTGGTGTCTCTTACGACAAGAGAAAGCCGGGTTCCTTGGGTGAGGAGTATGCCTAAACAATGCATATACTGTAAAGTAAGACAGGATTTTGGTACAGAAAACTATGTTCAGTATAATCTGCCGAAGAAAAAGTCTGTATGTGCCCAAGTCAGGCCAGGTCTTAATAAGACTTGGGCTAAAAGAAAAATGTCATTTTATGGTTAGCTTGGCTTGTTGGATCCAGTACTGAGTGTTTGTAATTGCAAAGTTATTCACTGTAAAAATGTTAATATTACTAACCTTGTTTTGTTTTTTCTATCATTGTCTTGTGGGATGGGCCACCTGGTTGCATGGCTCGTAAACGAATAACTAATTCATTCATTAGGAGTTTAATTAAATAAATATGTAAGACTGTTGTTGACTGAGAAAATCACAGCGTTTGTGGTTTGTTTAAAAGTTGTTTTCCTGATAAGGGAACTGCCTACTTGTGTCTTCTCTCAATAGCAAAGTAGGCGTGTGAGACTGTTTAACCACAAACCTCGAGATCAATTCATTTAAACAATGCAACACTTTCATTCCTTGTGTTTTGCGTATTTTTAAAAAATCACAATAATTTCTAGAGGGAGCGACCAAAACATCCTTGCTGGTGCTGAATATCTTCCTAGAGAGCTTCCAATTTACCAGCATAAACACAACAAAACATGGCAGCACTCTAAACGCGTCTTAACACAAAAGCTTTTGTGTACATCCACGTCGTTCTAATTACTGCGTACACCCTCGGCGGAGGAGGTTCGGCTTCACAGCATAATGATGATGGCTTTTCACGTTCAGTGTGTGCCGTGGAAAAAAAAAAAGAACAGCGAAGGCCACTGCTGTGACTGTCTCTTCTTTGTGCCGGATGTTTTTTCTTCAGCCACGAGAAATTATGAAACGGCAACGTCTCATTGTGCCGCTGATAGCTGTGCTACCTGTCTTTGAATAGCGGCTCCTCGCAAACCTTTCCCATGAATCTCCTGGTGAGAACTGGGCTGAGAATGACTCACTTATTTGTGTGAAGTGGCGACACGCTGGAGGCTCAGCAGGATTTCTCTGTCAAGCTCCGGATCACGATTCATTGGTGTTTCTGCTCTGCAGTCTGTGCTTCACTGCCGTGCCAAACATGACTGAGGACAGGCGTCCTAAAGTAAACTGTCACATTCAAACATCAGCACGTCGCCGCTCACTCAGGTACACACATGCAAGTAATAAGTTCCTAATTAATCCTTTGAAAATGTTGCACATCTTAACATGTGTTATTGAATATGCAAAAAAAGGCAGAAACACCAAGTGTTTCTCCGCATGCTTGCATCTCATCTGCGTCACTGAACCTGAAGCTGATGCTGAGAGATCAAGTGCAGTACAGTCTGAGGAAAAGGTTATTCTCTGATTTATGGCATTATGTCTCTAAATCATCAGCCAGAAGGGAAAAACAAATTCAGCAGAACCGTGGAATGACTCAGTCAGGTGGTGTATGTAAAAACTCAGCTAAATGAGGTGTAAAATACAATTTTTAGATAGAGTCACTGAATATGTTTTTGATTGCTGCAGAGGATTAATGATATTTTCAAACCAAACAAATGCGTAACCAGGTTGAAATACCTGAAATACCTCGCTCTTTTTTCCCTGTTGAGAACTCACTACTTGAGGACATCCTTCTGCACTCTGCTCTCGTCTTCTCCGCTCAGTTTAATGCTGCCGTGACTCGCCTCCTGCACACCTTGACCCTGTCAAGTGTCAGACTGTTCGTTGTCACAGGGTCACAGGTACAAGATTCATGAGCAGCTGACACATCGGAAGTGTTGGTAGCAAACTGCACAACTTTTAACAAAGAGTAACAAGGTCCTGCAGCACTTTCATCCATCACCTCTGTTTTATTTCAGTTGGTTTTGCTGGAACCAAAGATGCAGCTGAACTAAGTTAGCAGGTTAAGTCACACATTTCCCCTGTTTTGCGCACTTGGCATACTCAGTGTTTCTCAAATTAGTGATCTTCACATTGCTTAATTTGTGAATGGTTCTGTAAACAAAACACTGCCCCCTATTTTTCAGAATCTCTTTACCCATAACAATCAGTTTCACAACTATCCCACCTGAAAATATCTGTTTGATGCTGCATTTAGCATTTTTTCCCAATGTAAAGAGCAGCCATAGCTTAAACATAAAAAAAAAAGATCTTGTGTTTCCACACTTAGCAATGCCTTCTGTCAACAGTATATCTTTAACAAGTCTGCGAAAATCTGGCAGTTCAACAAACTCCTTGAGGAAAATCTCGACTCTAATCCATCTGCACATGAGGATGTCGCACTCTGGCGAGCGTGAAAGTTTCAATCCTGGAGTTTCATTCATAGAGGGTTTGCTTGAAAACGGTTGTTCTTTTGAGCAGGCAAAACAATTTGATTTTGAGCCTCTTCTCATCCTGCTTTGCCCCCGTGTCACCCTTCCTCCCACTGCAGCCAGACACTAATGTGTATTTTGTTCTCTCCTCTGCTTTCTGTACACAGCTGCCATCCAGGTGGAAATCACTCCAGCACAAGGAGAGATCAGCGTAGGCGACTCCAAATTTTTCCTCTGCCAAGGTAAGAGTGATCATAAATGTACCTCGTTAAATGCAGCTTGATTTAAACGTCACCACATTCAACAATATTGACAGCATTAATTAAGATCTTTTGATAAAAGTTGGTTTAAATAATGAGTCTGGAGCCCTCGTGAATATCATTGGCAGTTCTGCATTAAGGAATTCAGTAGAAAAGACAGGATGGTGCTAAAAAAAGAAACAAAAGAAGAGAAAAAATGGAAGGAGTTAGTTATTCTGAGAAGGATGTGAGGAGCTGAGATCAGTCAGGTAAGAAAGAGGGCTCGAGGAGGTGTGAGAGAGGTGCAGTCTGAGGAGATAATAAGAAAGAGGTCTCAGATTTTATTTCCAGTGTCGAACACTGATGTGCACATGTCAGCTTGTTTGAGATACATGTGGTATTTGCGTTTGGTAAGTCAGCTCTCTGACATTTTGGAACATACAGGACATGATTAAAATCATGCCAGTAGGCAGCGACGCTGGGAGTCAGTCAGAGCTGAGGCTGCTGAGAGGAAGTCAGTCTATTTGATGACGTCAAACTAACCTAAACTCTGCATGACATGAACAATTTTTACATTATTTTGAATGGCCAGGATCAAATATTACTACTTAGTACCAAGATTTCAGTACAATTTTAGAATGCGTTACACTGCATTAGAGAGCAAACTTGAACAACAACATAAATGTCCAGCTATTTAGACTCAAGATTAAAAAGGAAATTAAATTTGAGATTAGCTGTGTAGTAGCTGCCCATTGGGCTGCAGGTTGTTGAAAAAAAAATCTAATTATGATTATCTGATATTCCTTTGATTTTTTTTGTATAATTTGTAATATTATAAGGAATGATAATTTGGTAACACTTCACTTAAAGCAACCATCTATAATGCATTATGAACATATTATAATGCATTGTAATGCACCTATAGTGCTGTATAATCATAGTTATAGGCAGGATTGGGTTAACCCCAACCATAACCATAACCACATGTAATGCATTACAAGTATGTTCTCAGTATGTGTTTGTTGTAATGTGTTATATATGTTCATGATGTGTTATAATGCATTACAGAGACAGGCTTCATGGAAAGTGTAACAGATAATATTTACATCATTATTCTCATTTTCGTTCAAACACATCTTAAAATGATTATGGGCTGATTTTTGCAGAGATCTGTACCAAACAAAGATGTTTTTTACTCAGTCTGTAGAATATGATGTGCAGGCCAGGATGACGCTGCAGCAGCACAATATTTAAACGAAACAGTATTAATTATTTTGAAGTTCACCTTTTTTTTTTGTGCCCCCTGAAAATGATCAGAGTTAATATTGCGTTTTCAATTTTTATTAATTGTGCAGCCCTACCTGCAAGCAACACTCTAATGCAAAAATACCTTTTGTGTTGTGAGCAGCTTGTCAGTGTGTTTTTAAAGGAAACACTATCTCTGGAATGAAATGCTCTTGTTGATTATTTGAAATGTAACTTTAATGCATCAAAAAAAAAGCTCCTTTCACCTCAACGGCA
>JAQLOL010000006.1:26178243-26190232 GCA_029783665.1 Naso thynnoides | reverse complement strand
TATATATATATAAATTTACATTTACATTGTGTTAAATATGAGTCATCTTTTCTAATTTTTCTCTAATCTGATCTTTTCTAAACTAGAGAAATGCTATTTACCGCTAAAATTCCGCTTCTAAAACTTGAACATGCCTGATTTAATGAACCAGACATAAAGGTTTTGTTTTGTTTTTTTTATCTGTCTTGTCAAATATGTATTCAAATAAGATTTTGCTCCAAAAAGCCATCTGTGAGGGGCTTTCAACACTCAGAGTGCAAAACTGCATTTTTCAGGTTTTAGCACTAACTCACTGGACCTGGTAGCTTTGCACCATTTTAAAAAGGAGCTTTCTGTTCAAGTCTGAAATAAAAAGAGAAACTTTCTCCCTCCTTGGTGGTGCTGAACGCCTCTTGCAGCCTTTTTGGCCAAACTCATAGTGTTTGTGCCCTGTTGGACTGCGTATGCACAGCATACGTTTCAGAGAGTTGGTGTTGCAAAGCGTTTGTAAATTGGGCACAAATATGAATTTGCATGGCCTTGCCTACAAATAGCTGTGTAGGAGAAATGATTAGATTTACATGTTTTAACATTTGTATGACTGTAGAAAGTGCAAAAAGGCTTCGGTGAGTGTTATTAGGCAGTTTTCCACTCGGCACACATTATTTAAATTACACACCATTTTCATCTGCTCGGTGTGGTTTCTAGCAGGCACTCATGCTGATAGTGAATTTACAACTGATGCAAGGTTCAGATTCTGCCTCAATGTATGTGTTAAAGGTTGAGACTTAAACTCCAGACACACATTATACGCATAGCACATAGGAGATGGAACTACGTGTTTTGTAAAAATACAGTATAACTGAATAGAGACAAACAAATACAGTCAGTTAAACATTTAAACACCCTCGCTAGTCGGCATCAGAAATACAAGCCGGTTAGTAATTATTCAATTATCGATGTAGAACACTGCTGAAAACTGAGGCCAATAAGTATTTAGTGGTGTTTTTGATTGACTCAGGTCTAAATCTGACATTTTAGTGCAAGTTAATTGACTTTTCCATTATAATGTTATGAATGTGTGTAGCGACTGCCATGTACTGGTTGAAACCCGGCTATTGCAATGCTATTTTTTGAAAATGGTTGATCAGGTGAAACGTGACGTGTCAGCTTCTCGCATTTGTCACCAACCGAGCCCTGCACCCTGCCCGCTCTAAAATAACCAATGGCTCACAATCATTTTTTTTTAAGTTTCAGAAAGGGTGAACGTCAGCCAAAACTCTGGGGGTTTAGTTACCCTTTAACTATTGCCTCTTAATGTTATGCAGCTAGCCTCCGCTGCAGGCAACTGCTCCTCCCTCCTCCTGTGCACTCCAACAGGTCGAAAAGTGAAACTTAGGTGGGACAAAAAAGACATGGCGGCTCGAAAGAAAATCAGCTCCGTTTGGCAGAATTTTGATGAAGAAGAAAGTGATAAGAAGGCTGTGTTTCGGCTGTGTACGCAAAAGCTCGCATATATACATTTGAACATTACCTACCGGGAGAACAAGCTATTACTAGCAACACTCGGTGGACAAGTATTACAACATTTGCCACTCCAACCCGCAGACACAGACTGTTCAGAAAAGATAACGCAACTCATCAGCAAAATGACGGCCCATGATTTGTTGCCACTATATTTTGTTGAAGGCAAAGGTTTTCTCAGGTTCATGTGCCGTTCTGAGCCTGAATACACAGTGCCGAGTTGCACAGCGGTAATGTCCTGATAAAAACTCAACCTCATCTTTTCTAATGTGCCCAATCTTAATAATAAACAGCACAAAGTGCCGCACATCATAACAGCATTAAAATTAATGCCTTGGTAGTGTTGATTGTTTTGAAGAATGTTTAGGCTGAATGTCTCCTAAATACATGCAAAACTTTTGTTTTAAATGTTTTAACCTTATACATTAAATTGTGCTCAATTTAGTTTGTTTTCAAAGTGTTTTTTAGCTTCTAGACTAGTAGGCTAGTCGCAATTCAAATTTCCGTTTAACCGTCACAGAAATCAGTTGCAACAATCACCCCTAACAGTGACTAGAAGAGGGAATAGAAAATGGACTTCATCTTTGTGGTTCTGGGTTTCACACTGCGTTTTGATTGGATTCTGATGTTTTTGAAGCTCTGGTTTATACATCACTGAGGGCTATAATAGATTATACATCCCAAAAATGTGTGTAGAGCAACTAGGGTTGGAATTTTGTTGCACTTCTTTATGAATCTGATGAGCTGGGTCCTTTTAAAATCATTTATTATTTTACTAAATATAGTTCCAACATTATCTGCAAACTAAACGACAAGCTCAAATCCCTTTAAAAACAGCCACGTGTTAGCATTTTTTGTTCTGGCACCTGCAACAGCCGGATGACATTGTTTGTCAGTGTCAGTCACCATTATTGATCCATCTGCCCGAGCTGACGTCCTCACAAGGTTTTAAGGCTTCCACACGCTTCCACTGTTGTTCCTGACAGACTTTCCCTCCATGTGAATCATGACATGGCTGCCGGAGGTCTCTTGTGAGTTATGAACACAGCTGACTGATGCTGTCGTTTTCTTAGGAGAACAGTTACCCCTGCATACTAAAGGTCCCAAAAGAAAAATATTATTATATGGTGGTGCCTCTTTCATTAATCGGATTGGCTTTGACAGCGTACAAACAGTGAGGTGACATTTTTATAAGAGATTTGTAAACATCAGATGTTAACAAATAACAGGTATTTGATCAACCTTGAGCTAAACACAAAAAAGAACAATTTATCCAAACCCAAAGGTGTGTAAAACCTCAGAATCTCTAAATTCAAAGACACTTTTAACACAAACCTATTAGTCTATTTAATATTAGCTGATACAGTATATCTCCAGGACTTTTACTCAGAATTAATTTATGATGCTTTATCACCACTCGCTTTTGATTTCTCTTCGTTCAGCTGTTAGCTCAAAGTACTTTCATATTCATGGTTCATAATTTACTGCTGTCACTCAGCCGCTCCACCACTGTGCAGACAGTTTGAATGGGGCTGTTTTGCAGAGATGTGAGTGAACAAGACTTTTTGAACAGCAGTGCTCCACACAGCTGTCTTCTATGCGACAAAGCTGGCGTGTGATGTGGGTGTGGAGGCCTGGCCACAAGAGAATGGAGGCAGACCGCGAGGTTGTAGGGAGGACAGATGGGTGAGGCGGTGAAAAAACAGAGGGGTAAACCTCTTTCTGTTGTTTGTCGTTCACCGTCTGCCTGCAAAATGCTTCAGGAAGGCTGCTGCTTTATGCTCCACAAACAGGATTCCGACCTAAAGACTTGTGCTTCTCAAGAGTGAACGAACAATTTCTTCTGAACACTGAAGAAGACATGCATCATCTTTATATTTGTGCATGGCCTTCTTAAAAAACGCAGATGTAAGGGCTAAAAGAGAGCTGAGGCAAACAAAAGCTGAGGAAATGTTGGAGATTTTCTCAGAGGCAAACAGCAGCACAGGGCAGCTTTCCTCTGGTCTCCAGCCTTTGTTGTAAACCAGCCGCTCCCTCCCTGAGATAAAACCACAAACAGATCACTGTCAGAGAGTTAAAAAAGTGATTTGTATGCTCCTCAAGTTGTGTAAGCAAACACTTGTGATGCGAACCCCTGACGTGTCTTTCTCCTCTTTTTTCCTCTTCTACAGTAACAACATTGTCCTTGAAACGGGTGATAAGTACAGCCTGAACGAGGATGGCTCAGAATTGGTAATAAAAGATGTCAAGAAAGTGGATGAAGGAGATTATACTTGCATTGCCAAGAACAAGGCAGGAGAGAAAGCCGAGGAAGTCAGCCTGAACGTGTTCGGTAAGAGAATAACTCCATTCACTCACGAAAGCATGAAGAGCACTGTGTGTTTTTCGCTCCCTGGTTATTTCTATTGTACTTATTGACATTTGCTGTCTGCAGCGACTGGGTGCAGGATCACGCAGTGCGAAGCCTATAGTTTGGAAAAAGCATGTCCTATTGAAAACTAAACAAGCCGCAGCTTTGGACATTCAGAGATATCACACAAGAGTTTCTGTTTATGAGGAAATTTTCGCCCGCCTCATGTTATCATGTGCCAATGGGGTATGATGGTGCCTTCAAATGGGGGTGTGTTTATGAGATGAGACCATATGAACGCGCCCCTCTTGTCGCATTCACAACATCATAAGTCAAATTTATCAGAAAGCCTCGAGTTCACGAGTTGTGATGTGTTTGCTGATGTTTCCAGAAATGGCAGAACCCATATTGGCCCACACAGGACCAAAAGTGAATGCAGACAAGTTGTTAATCTAGATAGAAATCGTCAGATTTGTCGTCTTGTCTCTCCCTCCTCCTCGGCGTGGCGTTTGAAAACAAAGTAATAACATAACATTTCTACATGGGAAGACAGGAGGGGAACAAACGACCTTTTGGTGTCCATGTAAGTGTTTCTTAGCAACGCTGTTCTTATGCAGTTACCACTTGAACACCAAGCCTTTCCTGTACATGAATTCGCAACACGACTTCCAGAGTTCCATATGAATGGATTGGCACATTTACCATAAGAAGTCTGTCAGTGATACAACTTAAAGTGACAACATTACAACAGATACTGTTTGTATCTGTAACAAACAAACCTTTTTGTCGACATTTTTGCAGTTTTCTCATCAGCAAAACATTGTTTAGAAAGTTGAGAAAGTTTCCGTTTCAACTACAGTTTGTTATTGTCTTGTTTCTAGTGCAACCCAAAATTACATACCTGAATAACCAGACGGCCTCAGAGTTTGACGAACAAGTGACTCTGACCTGCGAGGCGTCGGGCGACCCTACCCCCACCATCTTGTGGAGCTTTCAAAACCGGGTGTTCACTGAGGGAGAGCAGGTACTAATTTATTTGTTCTTTCTTTTGAGTGAAAGTGGACAATGCCTCTTTCCAGCAGCCTGCTTATTCAAGGAAGATAGAAAATCGAGCAACATCGTTCACACATGGATGAGGATGGATCCTGGATGGATGGATGTCAGCACTGACTTATTTTAACTTACCAAACATACATATCATGTATGTCTTATGGACTTACTTTAAAGCAAACAGTTATCTTTTCTTACCTAACCAAGTTGTTTCAGTGCCCAAACCTAAGCAACTTGCACAACGTTAACCACGTGAAGACAAAGGTGCAATAGAACAACAAACCCGCATGTTGTTCTGGGAGTTCCTGTTTAGGTCATCTGCTTTAAAGCAGTGGTTTTCAAAGTGTGAGGCGGGCCTCCCTGGGGGGAGCTAGAGCATTTTAAGGGAGGCACGGGACGAGAAGAAAAAATTTTAAAAAAATAACAACCTGTAAATAACTTACATCTAAGCTAGCTAACTCACGTTGGGGGACTGGATCAATTTGTAACACAGTGAGAGAGGAGAAAACATCTGGTGCAGGAAAATGGAGAGTTTGACAGTAACCTCTGCAGAAAGGCTCTAGAAGTGCTCATCCCCGACAACTCCACCTACCTGTGTGAGTGCAGATTTTCTGCATTGGCCATAAATAAAAGCAAGTAGGGCTACTCCTCAAGGCTGCATGTAAAGGATGATTCACGTTTGTTCCTTTCTGCAGTGCATCCCTGCATCAGTTGCTGTTCTGTCATCATGTGTTTTATGTTAAGATCAAATGGCGTGTTTAAAATATTCCACAAATGTTAACAGAACATGTTTATTTTCATTAAAACAGAAATCCCTCCACAGTGCCTTTTAGGAATACAATTTAATTCATGTATTTCCTTTTTTTTTTTTTTTTTTTTTACAGATTTTTGGTGTTTCACAGAACTTGATTTATTTAGAAACGAAATACAGAAGATTCACCCACATTCAAACGCATTCAGTGTCCAGTGAAGGGCTCAAATTGGCAAAAGCTTGAATAAATCCCAGGATGCTACAACATAATATGTGCCAACTGTCAATGAAGACCTGCACTGCTGCTGGCAACACAGCTCAGACTGTGCAGACACTCTTAATCAATCACATGTATGTGGAGTCCTTGAGGAATGGCTGTTATTGAACAAACCTCTGCTAAATCATTTACTTCAGAAAAAAAGGGCATGACTCTAAACCATAACATCCACCGATATTCACAAGGATATTTGAGTAATTTAGTCACCAACCTACTTACTTGCATTTCTCCTTTAATCTTAAAATGACTTACATGTGTTTGAAACCATTAGTACTCCGTTGGCCAGTCAGCTCAAACTGCTTCTCTGCTAAACGCAGTCAAAATCCATTATTGTCACTTGAATTTGCTCTTTGAACAGTGAAGTTTGGTTTCTGCCATCTCTATAGACTTTTGACAGCATTCTCTGACACTGCTGGAATTGCACTAATGATTTTTTTATGCTTCCATCTTCATTGCTAGAAGGGAAAATGTGCAGATTGCCATAAAACTAATTTCCAGACAGAGCCACAGCATGATATGATTTGCATTGTTAAGAGTATATGCACCACTCCACTTCCCTTCCTATTAATCATTAGCATTTAAAAGAGAATCATGAAAAGTGAATAGCGCTCATTCGAAATTCACATAAAATTAAGTGAAGATGATTTCAGTGAAATTAGCTTAATTATTGATGTGTTAAAAGCTTGAAGCTCTGAGTCTCCTTCTATCTCCAAATCAGACCTTCTGGAGCTCAGTTATGCTACTCTGGCGAGCTCCCCTGATTATCCACTTCGGAATGAGTGGGCTGTTTTTTCCCATATGAACATGATATGAGAGTAAAGAAGTCTTTGCATGAAAAACCACAGAAGGGTTATGCATCTTTGTCATGCTTTGGTGTATAGCCTCGTTTTTCTCTTCATGTCCTTCAGGAGCACAGGAGATAACACTGGATTAAAGCTTTGGCTATAGAACGCTGTAAAAGGCTTTTTAAGACGTGTGAGCTCTGAATGCCGTCCTCGTGCATTTTCTCCATTACAGTGGTCATAGCGTGTTGGCAGTCGCCAGACTGAAGAGAGAATTTCATCCCCAGTCTATTGTTATGCTCTTATCAGCTCATTAAAATGGTATAATTTTGAAAAATCCATCTTAACACACTGTTCTGACAACATGCATCATGTGAGTAGCAGGCGGATTAGTTACTTGTGAGGGTAATTTTCTGCTGTGAAAGCAGTAAACAGTATTAAGATAATTACCTCGCTGATTCCAGCAGGTTTGTGGACTCAGGGAGAACGACTCATACGTTTGTTTAGGCTTAAGCGTGTATGAGATACTGCAAGGATTTCAAATACATGCTCAGAATTGGCGAAAATTCTGTAAGTGCTGTGTACTGAACTCATCATACATTGAGGCTTGGTCAGAACGGGTGCGGCTCGGGAGGTGGAGCGGGTCATCTACGCAGCAGAAGGTTGTGGCTTGATCACTCTCCATTTTGCATATCAAAGTGTCCTTTGGCAAAATAATAATTCACAAATTGCTCTCTTTCTGCCATGATGAGCAGTTTTGCATTTTGTATTAAAGTCACTGCCGTTAGTGTAAGAAAGTGTTTATGTATGGGTGAATGCTGACATGCAGTGAAAAACCCTTTGAGTGGTTGAAAGAGTGGAAAAACACCGTACAGAGGCAATTCAGGCATTCATCCCTTGGCGTTGCTTTGGAAAATACTCTAGCGTCTGTGGGCAAAGTCTTTGTCCCAGAAAGTCTTTGTAACACGAGGTTAACCTTAAAAAGGTGAAAAAGTTTTAAACAGGTGTTTAATGGTCTGGAATGGTCACTGATTGGTCAGCTGAAAGGATCATAGACACCAAACCGACAACAGAGAACAAGCTGCGACAAAGATCAGCTGCTGCGTCGTGTTTTGTCTGCGGCTGCGAAAGTGGCACTGTTCACGGAGCGAAGGCAACAGCTGGCGGCCAACAGACTCGTATTTGCTGCGCTTGTGCTAAGACAACTCCCTCTCAGCAGATATACAAACTGTTGTTATGATTAAACAGCATTGTTTGAACTCACCCTCACTAACATAGCCGCTACTGAACAATATTATGTCTGATAAAAATGTCACAAATGGCACAAGTGAAGAGGCAAGGCAGAAAAATAATCAAGGGCCGCTAGAAACGTGTGTAACCTGGAAACTACAGTGACGGGCTCAGGGGGCTTTCCCTTCCTGTTTCCAAGTCTTTTTATGTGTGCTGGTCCACTTACCTGAACAGCCAATCAGAGGGATTTCTGTCACCAGTGAGTCGCCATAGATTCTACATGTTGAATTGGTCAAAAAGCCTCCAAGAGGCACTGACAGTTGTAATGCTGCTGTTCACACCACACTGACCACAGATACAGACTGTCTCTGACAGTCCTGACAAGTCCTGCCCTGACCGACGGCCTGCTGTGTCAAAGCCTTAAGGCAAAAAAAACCCCCTTCTTGGTTAGGTTTAGCTATATATATGTGTGTGTGTGTGTGTATGTACTGCTGTGGACGACTCTAAAGTTAACTTTGTGCTTTAAAAAGTGATGCTGAGGAGCCCTGACCAAGCTTCTGTATGTTGAGTTGGGAGAGAGAGGTTGAAATTCCTATCAGCTGAGTTATGGACAGGCATTAGTACTGAAATTTGCCACCAGGCAAGAAAACGACAGAAGATTGTAGTGAAAACAAAAGCTGAATATTATTAATATAAAACAGTAGGTTATCGTAAGGGAGTTTTGCAGTAACACGCTTGAATATATCTCAGTCTGTGCTGCGTTTCAATCACTCCCTGTCATGTTCAGTGTGCTTATTAATGATTAAAGTGGGTCATAGTGCATGATGTAATCAATCCGTCATCACTTGTCTGCATTCAGTAGTACCTGAAATCTCTCTGTACATGAGGCCACACCTGAGTGTTGCAGAGAGGTCTCCATGTGCTTTTTGATGTAGTGAGTAACCATTATGAAATACAGAGCTCAAGTTTGACATTTCTCGTTTCAGCTTTATGCTCGACCACTTTCTCTCTCTCACTCTCTCTCTCTCTCTCTTTCTGGAGCGCTGTCTCAAAAAGAATTGTCCATGAGGAAATGTTCTGTGGAACGCTTCGCATTACATTTTCAGACACAATTGTTGTTAGGATCTTACAAAAGATAAATGCATGCAACCAGAAGTGCACTATTCTTGGAGAAACATGCGGTAAATGAAGTGGAAGCACCTGCACTTTTGTGTCCCAGAGGACAGGAAGGGACTCAGTTGCACAAAATTCAGGCCATGCTGTCCTACTTTAGTGCACAGCTCCGTCCAGCTGCATTCAGCTGGTGTGATGAAGTATGTTTCAAAGCTTCCACGTGGAGCTATTTTAAAACCATCAAATACATCACTGTGAAATCAGTTGTTCTACCTTAAATGAACTAAAAAGATCAAAGTTAGGACATTTTGTAGTATCTTTGGTAGTGATTATTGATGATAAAACTGGTGTTATTCTGTTTTTATAAGACCAAAATGGGCAATATGTTAAGTGATAAAACTGCTCTGCAACCCCAGGAGAAACTTTCTATTTCCAGACTTACGATTGCAAAGGGTTCCACGAATAATAAAATCATCACCATGTTCGCTGAGTGTTTAACTGTTTTTCTGTCTGCATTTGTGTTGGAGGATTATCACAAGAGAGTTTTAATTCAGCCACAGTATCCCCAGTTTTTCCCATTAACTGAGCCATTTGTGAATGCCAATCAGCCGGTGCATTCACTCAGCATGGTGCATTCACGGCCGTTTTGTGATTTACTGAATCTTATCATCTTCCACCTGCAACACAGGACAAGACTCGCGCTTCGTCACTCACAAT
This sequence comes from Naso thynnoides, assembly GCA_029783665.1. Taxonomy (NCBI): domain Eukaryota; kingdom Metazoa; phylum Chordata; class Actinopteri; order Acanthuriformes; family Acanthuridae; genus Naso; species Naso thynnoides. The sequence goes on along the minus strand of JAQLOL010000006.1, from coordinate 26,180,459 downwards.
CGTGGGTCGTCTTCCATTCACCGCCTCATCCTCGAGCTCCTTCCCGGCTGTCTCTGTCTGATCGGTTTTCATTAAATGATGCAGGAATCAGAAAATCTTGCTGATCATTTTGGTAAAAGCTGTCACTAATTTTTCTCCGGCTCATCGTTTATTGTCGGTCCATTTCCTGTTCGCCATGCTCTGTCCTGGTCTCACGTTGTTGCTCCACATCATAACAGCCAGGCTAAAAGAGCACCGACAGATTCATAAAACCGATGTGAAACGACAGAACAGACACCTGTTTCCAGATGTTTCCATTGTACCATAACCTGAGAGGGGTTTTAGTGTGATGCTGAGGTTCTTGCACATTGTTATGTATTGTTACTAAAGGAAGATACTGCAAGCAGCGCACACCAACGTTCAGCACACAAATAAATAAGCTGATGAAAACACACACTGCCATGGTGAGAAAGCCTCTGATTAGAATAACGGAGTCCCAAGAGACGAGTTCTGGCTTCCTCATAATTAGTTTCAGTGCCCTGTTTTCCTTAGTGAGCCTCCAAATTCTCCCTTATTACAGTAAATTAATTAATAACCAGCTGAGAAGCCTCCACGCTGCTTTAGGAAAATATGCTCTAGTTTGGCATTTTGACCAGTTCTGTTAATTCCCTGAACGGAGCTGAATTGCCAAGGCAAAAATTCTGACCCGGCCGTAACAGTTCTTTTCTCTTTAACAACACTGAACTTAATGATGCTGGATTTTATGATTGCTTAAGCTCTATTTAGAATCTCTCCATAGAGCAGGATAACTGAACTGTGATTGAAATAATAGTAATTGCAAAAAACACAACTTGGTAGAAAAAACATGCGGTTGTTTCTAAATTGAAAGTAAATTATTGTGATTTTCATCAGTGTTTTTGCTAACTGCTTACTTTAGTTTAGTTTAGTTTAGTTTAGTTTATTCTTGATTTGGGAGGGACAGTGCACACTGATGAACATTACTAAAAACATGGCAATGTAAACAAGTCAGAGTGTAGACACAGGCTAATTTCCATCTGTTCCCTGCAAACATGATACAAACATGATACAATATACATTAATATACATATATATATATATATATATATATATTCAGGTAACAAAAGTAAGTACACATTGTCTGTTGCACCCTAATATACCCTAAAAAAAAAACATTGCACACATTGCACTCCACACTTTTATACACACATTACACGTATTGCACTCCATACCCTAGATGTTCATGGTACACTTCATTTCCGATAAAGAACATTTGTATATGTAAAAAAAAAAAGAAGAAGAAGAAGAGTGTATTAAATCACTAGAAGTGTGTACAGGTCTGGTTTGATATTAGCCAGCCCTTTAACTGAGTTTTAAGATGTTTAAACATTTTAGGTTTGAGAACAAAAACTGTATCTGTCCATGTTTAAGCTTCTTGACTGTGATTCATGCACACATTACCGCTGCTTTTTCCACAGCATGTTGCAATGTTGTCCAGCATTTTCCATTTATTACACAAAGCTTTTGGAACCAACGCGCAGGCTTAAGTCAGGTAATCTATCTCAGTGAGCATTGTGTCTGCATTAGTTTTGATCAAAGTTACATTACTGTTGCACGGTCGACTTACTTTAGCATAAACAACACAGTACGGAAGCAGACACAGTGTTCATCAAGATGGATTACCTGACTCACTTAGCAGCTTCAAAGTCATTTCAAGATGATTTTCCCAACAGCTGAAGGTAGAAAATGCATTTTATTATGTTCTGGGAAATGACTGGCAGCAATATTTTTTTGCTAAAATGTTTAAAATCACTGGTTTGGTCCCTCGAACATGATTTCATTGCACTTTTCCTGCAAGTCTGCACTCACTCTGTTTTTATCCTTTATGAAAGCTCACTTTGCTCCCTGTGTCGCTCTTTGTTTGCTTCCTCTCTGTTTGTCCTCTCTAGGCTTCATGGACGCGACCAGACAAATATGAGGTATGGCTACTGAATATGGTAGCCTGACGTTAGTTGCTATAGTCCAGACTTACACTGTAGACCACCTCTTGCTATTGCAGAGCAGAAGTGTTGTTACTCAGCCTACATTTAATGGCCAGTACGTTTGATTGTGCACTAAATATGTAAACCATTAGACACGTAGTACAGCACATTTAATCCATTTAGTTCCACTATGCATTTATACTTGCCCTATTTACATGTGCGTGTGAATGTTTTGTA
>JAQLOL010000006.1:26145986-26171094 GCA_029783665.1 Naso thynnoides | reverse complement strand
TCTTTTAAAAAAGGGACAATACATATTAATGAACATTTACATGTAAACATGCAAGATTATAGCCAGTGGCTGATTTCCATCTTTGGTGTTACACAGTAAAATAAGAAAAATAACAATAAATACAGTACAATAAACAAACAAACAAACATACAGGAAAGAGTGTTGCTGATGACAAACCAGAAGAGGGGGGAACACATGAATTAAGATGTCAGGTGCTAAAGTGCTTGAGTGCTAAAAGTGCTTCAGTGTTAGTAATAAACATGTATTGTTGCACATTGCCTATTTCAAAGTGCTAATTATATCGCACAAGTCTGTGAAGTACTGATATAGACTGCACAATGCCCTATTGCACATGTTTTGCACACGCACGTGTGTGTGCGTGTGCATCTGATATTGTACTAGGTTAGCATACATGAATGTATTTATTGATGTACTGTATGTATGTACTGTATGCATACAAAGTCAAAGGCCTGGTTTGTCTCCAGTTACATCCTCAAATGGCGCCCCACAAGTAAACCCACACAAACAGGAATACAAATACAAGATGCAGTGGACACATCCAGTGGATTTTGAAGATAGATTATAGTGCCGCTTTGATTATCCAGTAATCATTGTATAATCATGGTTTTAGATGTTGGGTGAATGAGGTAAAGGTTGGCAGATCATGTACATACCATTTGGTAACTCGTTCCAGATCTGCGATGCTCCCTATTAGAAAAACACTGATTGCCCAAAAACACTTTCCCTGAATGGGACTGGACAGTCCCATCTAGAGCCTGCTCTAGTTGACCTATTTTAGTTTTTATTTATAGATTCTTTTAACAAAGGTGGGTCTAGTCCATGGAGGATTTTGTAGAAGAAGACAGAATTCACATATTTTGTTTTCTCAGCTCAACAAATCATATTTCCTCAAGATGCTACAGTGGTAGTAGTTTAAATTGGCTTAATTATTATTTAGCTGTTTTATTGATAGCTGAATCAACATTCTTTGGCGATTATTTATGCAGTATTAAAATAGTAAATAGATAAAAACCTGCCGGTGGATGCATAGAAAGCAAAGTGTTCAAACCAGAAAATCCTCAGACCACCAGGCTTTCCAGCAGCTTTTGAAGAAATGTGTCTGGACTCACAGTGTCAAGGCAGTAACCTCTGTTTCGGGGGATAAATGGTGGACGAGAGAGCAGAGTTTGCCCGGGTCAGTATCACTGTGATTTGTTACCATGGAAACAAAGGTCTCAGCTCTGACATAGCCTTTAGCTGCAGTAGTTTTTAGCCTTAAAATTATTCTTTCTTTATTTCTGTGCAACTGGCTCATTACTATGGTCTTAAACCCCTTAGCCCCTTTTCGACTGAATACTTGTGCATCCGTTGTGCCTTTAACTGTTACATATTATAGAGAGAAGCAGAAGTCATGACGTTCCTCCCCTAATTTTTCGATCACATCTGTTGTTATGAAGGCTTAATTTGATTAATATGCCCTGTTTTCATTGCAGCAGCCACTTGCATCAGATATAATCACAACGTAGCGCTGATATAGTTGTTTGAGGGTTTGCAGTCAGCTTGAGTAATCAGTGAGTAATCAGGTAGCTGATTCACTGTTGCCAAGCAATTATCGATAAGAAAAGGTGCTTTGTCTTGAGCACAGCTCTCACTCTCTGTCCTCTCTATCGGCACTCACACAATGAAAATGTTATCTGAGCATGGGACTTCCTATCTGTGGCACAGCATGATCCCATTAGCTGGGCTGAGTGTGTCTGCGTTCGCTGCTGAAGGACTGATAGGAAAGTGTTAATATCTTTTCTGTTTAAGCTCCGTTTGTTGCCGGCCGGGGTTTGTTTAGCATAAAGTCTGATGAAAACTCTGTTTGAGCTGCAAGCAGGTCACTTCCCATCTTCCTATGTGCTCATCTCTGTCCAGCTGGCTATGTAGTAAGAAATTCTCGCTTCTATTTTTGCAATAAATCCTTGCGACATTTGAATTTAGCATCCACGCTGTGAGAAGGGAGATTTCCTCGTGGACCTCCTTGGAAAATCCGCTGAGACGGAGATGACTGCACAGAGGCTGATGTTGTCCATTTTCTCAGGCAGTTCTGACTTGCAAATTTCAATATCACAAAACTTATTGACTTAAAACTTTCTGCGTAATCAGTCAAAGTTGCACTGCACTGCATGCACCTTAGTAATTAATGTTGTTATGTTCATCACTGTTTAGTTCATGAGCTCTGTTTGCAGATACATTATGTGAGCTGAAAACATATTGATATTCCCACGTGGACCCCGAGGCAACAGATATCACAAACAGGTCAGGTCAGGCAGGTCACAAACACTGTAATCAAGTCAACAAGGCCCAAAGTCAGAACTGCAAAAACAAACAAGAGTCTGATTTGATCCGCAGGCAAAGGAGCATCTATTGACTGTCTTTGCTCATCAATGCCAGAGGAAGCACTCTGTGGAGTTTTCAAGAGTCCAGGGTCAGAAGCAAAGCGTGTCTGTGTCAGAGGCCACAGCTTCTCACAGCACTCAGGAAGCAAAGCGTACTTCAGGCATCCAGGAGCACCGCTCGAGGATGTGAGCAGGATAAAAGAAAACAATGCAGGAAAACAGTTATCTGCACTGTCCGCCCCTCACTGCTCCATGAAACCAAAAATGAAGGCTCAGGCCCTTGAATTTTGAGATTTTTTTTATGGTTCAGTTCAACGTAGGAGGTCCAGTACAAACCTAGTGTTCAGTTTTGGTAGTTCTGTTTACTCAGTGTTTTGGCTAACTTATGATTGAGCTCCTATCAGTGTGTAAGAATGTCACTTAGTCCTGCAAGACATTAAAGTTTTGTCATTTGTGAGCTGCAGCATCTCTCAGTTAAGCATTGCACTTACTTTTTGTCACAAATGGGCAAAAAGTGGCAATTAGATGTGACATAAAACCAGCAGAGACTGTCTTCAAAACTAAAATGAATCCCATAAAGCACTTTGCTTTGAACGTATAAAAAGAAAGACAAATACAACCATTAGACTTCACTTAGCATTTTTTTACCATTGAGATTGCAGGTTTTGTCAGCATTGTCGTGATGGTTCCAGCTGCCTCTGGGAGTGTGTTTTAAATGACTTTTTTGATTACAAAGATTTCTAAATGAAGTCTCTCACTGGTAGCCATGATAAGATCTGCTGGAAATGCTGAGAGGAGGAGAAATGAAATACTGTCATCCCACAAATGACTTGCTCCTGCAGTAAAAGACTCCGTGTGGCCTCTTCGGCTGACTGATTCCTTTCAGTCATGTTGATTTTTCATACAGCGATGATGAAAATGCACGAGTTTGTGTGAAAAGGATCCAGAACAAAAAGAACATTTCTGTTCTTTCTAAATAAAAGTTAACATGCAAATGACTTGTGTGGTCTATATTGACAAGGTAATAATCCCAATGTTGTTGGTGTTGTCGTAGAATCTATTTGTATTTCTGCGAAACAGGACATCTTTGGAATGATTTGTCTATTGATGTTATAGTTAATGTGAGTATGTTTATACAGTAAAGTGATTTGTAGAAAGGCCTGAATGTACTATATGATGCTGTTGTTTACCTTTTTGATGTCAATATCACGTTTTAAAGACAAGTTTCCAATCTGCATTTAATAAATCAATGAATCAAAACTTTAAAACCAGTCCATTGCAACTGAAGCCACTGATAAAACTTTGGATATTTTAAAATAATGAATAAATAAGAAAATAGATTAAAGCAAAAAAAAAAAAGATTCATTGTACAAGATAACAGTGAGATAAATTCAGAAAAAAATAAGATGAGCATTAACACAGAAATAATAAAATAAAGATAAACTTACAAAGTCCTTCACAAAATAAAATAAGATTAAAATCACAAAATGTTACTTATATAGAATTTAAAAAATGATGAAAACAAATAAAACAAGTGCAAATAATAAATCCATAAAATTCTAAGACATAATAAGACATAAATGCCAGAGTAAATATGTAGGTTTATGTTAAACATCCCAGTATTTTCAGCTCCTCCTGATCCTCTGCATGTCTCTTCTAGCAGCTTAAATCAGTATCAGCAAATGTTAAATTACTTCTTATTGTGCCATGTGAAAGTCAAAATTTCTTTTCATTCATGGTGCCTCAAAATTTAAATATGTTCTTTACTGATTTTTAATGGGGGTGGTTGGAAAGGGAGGTATGTAAATATTTTGACTACTCAGGTCCAGCGTCCATGTCTAGCTTGTAAAACTTGCAGTATTTGTTAGTGTTTAAAAAGTAGAAACCCATGAATTTTCAGATGAATTGCATTTTCATTCCTTATGCATGCAGCCCTGTGAACCAGACTGTGGGAATAAACACTTCAGATTATCAGTAAAGTGTTCCAAACATGCCTGTGGTTATGTTTGTTTACAGTCTTTACTCCCCTGTGTGTTGATGCAGATGCTCCAAAAGTCCGAGGTCGTGTGGCAATGTACACGTGGGAGGGAAACCCGACAAACATCAGCTGTGAGGTGGAGGCTCACCCCGCCGCCTCAGTGACGTGGTTCAGAGACGGCCTCTCGCTGCCCTCGGCCAACATCACCAACATAAAGATCTACCACACACCCACCGTCAGCTACCTGGAGGTCTGCTGCGCCTCGCTGACAAACACAAGCACAGCAGTTCATAACACAGAAAGGGACTGTTTTTGCAATAACCTAAAATCTCCAATTTTGGCAACGCACGTAGCTCTCGGTTATTAATAGATTTTGTGTCTCCAGCAGCTGCATTTACTCAGCAGATAAAGATCAACTATTAGAAGCAATTCTAAATATTTTTGTTCCCCTTCCAGGAGATTTGACTTGCTGACTCTTGAACAAAGATTTATGGAGGATTTATTGTGTATTGTGTCATTTTAAATGAAAAGGGAAAACAATGCCGTGGCAATTTAAAAAAAAAAAAAAAAAAAAGGGACAGAAAATCCTTTTTGTTATTTGTGCCACTAGACAGAAAAGCAGACATTCAGTGAGTTTAGCTTCCATCCTGAATAATGAAAAGATAACAGGCCGTTCAACTCTGAATCAAGAATAATAATAGTTGACAAGTTAAAGAATACAAAGTGCTGGATAGTATGCTGATGAAGCCGTGCGGAATGAGTAGGCCCTACAATAGATATCTGTACATCTCAACCAACCCACTAATGAATCAGTCTTTATCAGCCATGAATGAACTCCCGAATGACGTCCACAGTTCCTCACAGCTCTGTTTGCTTCCTGGTGGTGTTTATTCTTGTTCACCTGCAGCTCCTCGCCTCATGAACAGGTGTTCCTCACTCCTTCATCTCTTTTTCTGTCTCTCAGGTCACCCCTGATTCTCAGTACGACTTTGGAAGCTACAACTGCACAGCAACCAATGAGATGGGCACCGAGTCCAGGGAATTCCTTCTTATCACAGCAGGTCCGTTCACTGAAGATTCAGAATTGCGTTGAATTGAATGTATCCAGTAAGTGTATAATACGTGGGAAGTGTTTTCACAAACCAGCAGTGATGTGACAGCACCTGCCTGGCCAGTCTGTGATGCTTCAACCAAAAAGAAGATGCGGTTTAAAGCTGCAGTTGGTAACTTTTGCTAACAAGCTAAACTAGATGTAGCACGACACTTGTTCAGAAGCAGCTCCGCTGCGTCCCTGCTTTTCCTCTGGCTCACGTTTGTTTGCGCTCTCTCTTTTAAGTCCCCTTTGATCAGAGACAAAATGGTTGCAGGGAACGTTGCAGCAGAGTAAACTCGTCCGTCTCAGCTCGAGCTTGAGCCGACTGACGGTGTCGGTGGCAGACACCAACAGCTAATCAGCTTGTACCGACGTCACCTGTCGCTAAGAAGCGCAGCATAGACCAGCCAATCAGGACAGAGAGTGCAGAGAGCATAGCTGATTGGGCAAATAAAACGGGAGGGATAGGATTTTTACCAATCCTGAATACAGGGGCATGATGGGAAAACACAGATATCTTGTGATCCTTTTAGACCACACCACTTACTAAGAGCTGTCTATGAAAAAAAAAGTTACTGATGTTGACCCCAAAGTTAGCAACGTAGCTTTGAAAAATAAAATCTCTTGTAAAAGTTAGGACGCTGTTTAAATCTTTTTTTTTTTAAAGAAAGAAAAAGAATGCAAATGAACTGGTTATACCAATGAGTGTACCAGAGTCCGCGTGCGTTCTGCAGCACAGCTGTGTGTGGCGCAAAACTTTAAAAACACAGTGGAACTGTCCTTTAAGCCTTTTTTTTCTTTGCGCTGCAGCTGATCTGTGTTAGCTTCATTTGGTCTACAAAACACTTTGGACCAATTAGTGGAGGTGGGTCACTCAGGACCCTGACTAAATAAAGTGTGGTCAAATTAATTGTGCTAACAAGCTCTGCTGCCACTGTGTACCACATTTACTGTATGCCCTTTGATTTGTTTTCTCTCTGCTTTCTCTTTGCTTCCTCCAAACACAGTTGGACTATAGGGAACCAAAAGAACCCTTCAAATATCTCTTCCCTGCTTATTTTTTTCATGCGGGTATGTCAGTGAGAACATTGAACTGTAGCATGAGACAGAGAGCTTTGCTCAACAAATCATTTCCATTTCGAGGGTAATTAAACAGTCTCTGCAATGCATACTAATATGTATCCAGAAAAAAATTTAGGTAGGTTTATCATGACTGAAGAGGGATAATTTCCACTCACACACACGTTTCTGTTTGCATGGAGCTAATGAGTGGCTCTAGAAAGTTTGCAGATATTTATTAATGCGTTGCTGATGAGTTGATTCGTTCACCTTTTAGCCCTGAGAAAAGTCTAGTGTTGCTTTGAATTGATCATTATCGCTAAATGTCTTTGTAATCCGTCCATTAGAGTGATTTTCATGTGTACAAGTGAAAGTGGCAGCTTTATTAAGGCACCAAAAGAAAGGTCAGGGAGTCACTTAATTCATTATCCCCTGGAAACCATGAATATACTGTATCAGATTACATTAAAGAGACTCAAGACTAAAATCAAATGGATGGACATAATAAACACCTGATGTACTGATTAAACACATTCAGGAGGATTAAAGATAGCATTTTAATGTTTACCTAAGACTACAAAACTGTGTGAGGTGCTCTGTTTCTGTGACACTCGTCATCAGTCAGAGTGCAGCTCGGGCAGGAGGTAGAGCTGTCGCTGCAGGCTCATCGAAACATGTCCAACAGAACTTCAGTAATTTAGTGACCAGAGCCTTTGAGGTATCACAGGGATGCCAGCCCCACAGTTGAAAGCAGCTGATTGGAAGCAGCACATCATCAGTATTTGTTGTTGTGGCCATATTCATCTGAGCCAACTGCATCAGCTCCTCTTATGCCTTCAAATGTAATTTTTCCCTGCCAGTATGCATATACAGGCACATTCACAGTCCTGCAAGCCAACACTGAAGAGACATTGAACTCTGTTATTTCGCTACTCAAAGGACCAAGGGCTTTAATTCAAAGGCTCTTTTAACCTTTAAATAACTAGTTTTTCATAAAATGGTACAAAAAGAAACATTAGGTGGTCATGATTGCCTATTTACAAGATGCAAGCAAATAAGTCCATTTATTTAGTTATTAAATGAAAGAAAAGTTTATGTGTAATTAAATATCAATGAGCAGAACTCGCTTCTGGTGTTTTTATTCGCACTCTCACCTGTCTATAAATGAAAACGTAGGTGTACTGCTGACCTCTAGATGAGGGGCCTGCTAGTAACTCACAGTGGTGAGTGTGATTTTAATGAGTGATGGACTAAACAGCATCGTAGTAAAGTGTTGACAAAGCGAGACCAAAAAGACACAAACGGCACAAAACACACACTATTGTTGCTGCTGCTGCCACGTCGATATGGCAGTCTTGCATTTGTTCGGTTCCAGGTTGTGTGTTGTTGACTCTGAGAGTTACATGCTGTTTATACATAATTACATTTTGTGTATTTTGAGGGATTATTTGCATCATTGCCAGCTTGTAGAATGAGCTTTCAAGAGGGGATATATATTTTTTTGTTTGTTTGTTTGTTTGTTTTTTGCAGACGTGCCAACATCACCAGAAATTTACCAGGTGGAACCTTTCTCCAGCACAGCAGTGGTCGATTTTTATGAACCTGATTCTGAAGGTGGAGTGCCCATCATCAAGTACAGAGTGGAGTGGCGTCGTCCCGGCCAGGAATGGACCAGCATGGACTACAACGCTCAGGACAGTGAGTCGCTTTTCTCTCTTGACCAAAGTTGGCTATTTTGTGCCTCCCTTTTAGTGGAAGAACATATGAAAAAAACCTGCATGATGGAGCACCCCTGTAGCTCAGTTGGTGGGAGCCCCATGCTCAGAGGCTGTGTCCTCGCTGCAGCAGCCTTAGGTTTGATTCCACCATGTGGCTCTTTGCTGCATGTCCTCCTCTGTCTCTCCCTCCCTCCCATTTTTCCTCTCCAAACCTCCAGCTGTCTTGTCAAATTAAGGCCTAAAAGGGCCAAAATTTCGAAAATGCTAATAATAATAATAATCTGCATGATGTCAATAGATTTTCAATCTTAATTCCACAAAGGATCTCGTTTTAGGCATTCTTTAGCATCATGTCTGACAAGCATCAGCTACCGTCAAATGCACAGTGGAAACAGTCGAGCTAAAACATATCAGTATATTTTTAGTACATTTTATGACATTACTGAGGCAAGAATGTCCCATAATCATGGTTCTCATAATCCTGACACCCGGACACTATCCATTAATAAACAGATGTTGGCTGTTTTTTAAAACTTTCAGACAGACATACAGGCAATAATAATTTTTTGGGTGTCGTTGTTATTACCCCAGGGTCTATTTCTTTAGGCTGCCTCTCCATATGAAGGAAATATGGGCCCAAAGCTGCAGAAAACATTTCATCCGGCAATAACAGTTAATCCAAACATGACGGTCGGTGATGTCAGGAGGAGAGCTGGAACACAGCGTAGCCTAAATGACAGTCAGCTCAGACAGTGACAGGCCCCAGATAATATCCCCATCCCACTGAGGAGTGGTGGCTCTTACGGATCTGGATGGTTCACGTCCTGTCTGCCACATGGGACGTATCAGTCAGCGGCTGACAGCCTCTGCTGTCAGCTCAAGGCTCAAGAGCCGCCTGTCATGAAAGCGTATACACGAAACAAAACACATGCACTCCTGCACCAACAGTAGATGTTACCAAAAATATCTCTTTCCACCCTATCACCCTGCTGCGTGTGTGATAGATAAAGCCTCTCCAAAACATACATTTTCTGAATGTACTGCGTCTCTTGCAGTTCATACATTTGTTATTGTATGTTTGTAGAATTAATTTGCAAAATCAAAAATATCAGATGCCGTGTAATTGAAGCCGCAAAATGCCAGAGAGGAAGGAGGTATGTTGATGCAGATGCACAAATATAAATTGGCCCGAAGAGTATCAATAAAAACAACTTTTGAGTTTAAAATCTCTCTCCAAATACTGTGAACCAGGGCTGCCATCATATGTTTGAAAGCAGTACTGCTAGATAAAGATACCACACCCATCACTGTGAGTCCATATATAGATCTCTACATCTGCAGTGTGCTCATTCGTGAACCTGCCAAAGTCAGAAGTTAAAGTGTTAAAGTGCACTTGCTATGCCTTTTATTGCATGCTATTAACCTGCCTATTAACACTTCATACGTTGGGTTTTATCCATTAGATAAATGCCTGTACCCATTATGGTCTGTAGTAAACATTAATGCTGTGGCTAAATTTATAAAGCTGGGGACAAAAATACCCATCCATGCTGTGTATTATGTATTTGCTATATATAGGTCTGCACAGCGCGCTATGAATAAATTGCCATATTGTAATTTGTGTGACCATTTTCCTCTCTCCCAGGCTTAAAGGATAGTGCTGGCATTGTATTATTTTTCATCATCAACAAATCCCATCAAAAGACCAAACCAGCAGATCTCACAATACTCAGTCAAAGGCACAAGTCACCAAACCTATTCATTCCTTCTGAAAATGTTCATTTAAATTTGTGGAGTTTTATTTATCAGATCAAGATAATGTGGCATTTAGTAGACATCAGAGGGTAAAGTGCATTGTTAGGGAATATTTAAGACACTGCAAGAGTCATCCGGGATTTCCTCAAAGTAAATTTGTTGTTACGATCACAGTAATGATGCAACACGTCCCTGATTGACTCGTTTATGTGTTTATAATTGTTTTAGGACAACAATAGTTTGTCACAGCAGAGGGGGGCACTGTATCAGGCTGTGCCTACAAAGACGACGCTAATCAGTGTTGGTTTTGATCTTTTTACTGAAAATACAACAAAAAATATAAACAATTTCTAAACCTAAGATTTAAGTGTTGCATAGTTGCCAGAGTTACATGTGACTGAAACAAACAGACGGTAAAACTGTTGTAAGGCTAGGGGACTTTTTTAAAACTGTGTATTTGCATCAGTAAACTGTAATGTTACTTTTTTTGTCTTCCTAGAAAGGATGCATCTTCCCAGTGTTTTATGTTGTGGTGCTAAATTAAAGTTGTCAATTTCAACTGCTGGATACCCAAAGATATATAGGTAGCACACGCATGAACCTATAAAACAAAGTGGGCAATACCGTGTTTCACCAGTTTCTTTCGGCCATGTCAAACTGAACTGAACTGCTGGACCGAATGATGACTTAAGCTGTAAATGTTTTCTCTAAACAAGATGCAAATTATGGAAACTTGAAACATACTCCTGAAAGCCTAAAAACATCAGTTTTTAATATTTATTGCATGAAATCTGGCAATTCACGTATTTTTGGTCCTTTTTCTTGTTATTAAGAAAATATCTGTATGGGACAACAGTAAGTTAATCGTATGACTCTTTAAGCCAAGTGCCAGTTCCTGTATATAAATGACATGACCTCCATTTTCCTCTGTGCTCTGATGAAGGCCTCCAGGCCGAAACATTGGCTTGTGTTTGACTCAGGCAAAAATAAACTGGTAAAACAGAATATCGTTCACTACATTCATGTGTGCGCTCCCTATGCACCTTTGGGTCTCCAGCAGTTACTGTTTTTTTATGGAAAAAGCTCATTATTGTGTTGTAGTTTCTAGGTTTCCTCTCTTTTGTGACCCTTACCTGCAAGATTACAGATAACATCAGAAATAAAATGCTGCTCAGCACAAAGTCGTGAATTGTTGGAGAACATTGTGGGTTGCTGTTATTGCTTTTACTCGGCACCTCAGACCATTCTGCCAGCAGTTTTCATTTGCTGGGTGAATTTTCTCGGTGCAGCATATTTCCGCTTAAATTGGTTAAAATTGTGGTCTGTTTATCGTAATGATTAGTGTTAAAAGTAAACTGTTCTTAGAGATTGTTTAAGCTTTTTTTTTGGTTTGTTTTTCAGTGCTGTGAGCACCTGATTCAAATTCCTGCCTATGTTCAAATGCCTGTAACCGTAATCACCTTTGCTGGTTTGCCTTAATACCTTCAGTGATTGATTTCTCAGACATCAGCACACAGTTATGTCTGCTGCAGTGAGTCTGCACGATGCAACGCAATGATTTACATGCACTCAAGTCAGTCAGTTTGTAAAGACTGTTATGATTTGTGGAGATAACCTTTTGTAGAAGCTGAGGAGACCAGCATGTGGTAATCAGTGTAAAATTTCTGCGGCCAGCAGGAAATCTCATCTGAACATGAATGGGTTTCAGCAGTGACATCAGTTTTGCTGATGTCGACAGTGCTAAAAGCCCAGCTGTGAATTAATTTGGCCTTATGCTTTTTTTTTTTTTTCTGCATTCATACAGTCTCCCCGAGCAGTCACTTACGCATGCTTCATTCAGAGTCTTTCTCATTGAGACATTAATGTAAAACACATTTAGGATTTTCACAGAATCGCTCTAATCAGAAATGTTTCTGAGCTGTTTTGCACTGCGGCCTAAATTATTTCTCATCCATGAAATTACTGTTCTCCTATCACTCAGTGAGATTTCATTTTTAAAAAAAAGTTTAAAAAGTCAAGAAACACATCTGTGCGCATGTGTGTGCCTCAAGAGAAATCTCAGTGTTGCTTTGCTAATATGGAAATAACACTGTTGGTGAAATATTGTGCTAATTTGAAATTTCTATCCTGTGTTCCTGTTCTGAAAAACACAAACTTCACACTTTAAAAAAAATGTGTTTTTAAACTTTAATTAAGATGTCTTCACTCTAAATCTTGACTAGACTGATCTGTTTCTGTGCAAGGTTTGTCACTAGAGAGGTGTTTTTACATCCCTTTACTGAAGGGGGCAATGTCTGGGCTCTTTCCTGAAATCTCATCAAAAATCTGCAGGCCTCGATTTGGTACGTCACAAATTTGAAAGCCAATCGCAGGCAAAGAAGTGAGAAACATTCGGCGCGGAGCAGACGTGTCAGTTCAAAGAGTCAGCTTTAGCATTAGTGCTGTGTCAGCCAATTCCAGTTACCAGCTAACAAAATAACAAACAAAATTTAAAAAGTAAAAGATGCCAACCACACATAGAATTCTGAGGTAAAAGGTTTGAAGTTGAGGGTGCTGTGATAACAGCTGCGTTAATGGCTAATCGACAGCCCGATCTCCTTACATATTGATAGTTTTTAATGAGTTGGTGAGGGCTTATGCTCCAAAAGATCCATTCATAATGGATCATTGTAATATAACATAGGCCACTATGGTATAAATCAGACATATATTCCACCAAGCTCCGTTGCACATAGTGAACAAGAATAGATGCAATGAGAACTTTGCCAATCGTAGAATATTAGAATGTTGCCAGGCGTCGGTGCACACAGCAGACAACAAATAAGCGTAGTAAAACTGGCCTGTTAACACACTGCGCCAAACCCACTGGTCCAAAAGGTCCACCTACAGAGCACTAAACAACATAGTCAAATACACTTTTGCAACACAGTTATTAATGTGGTAATTACTGCTTTCAATTGTTGGGTACATGGAAGTCAGATTATAGAGTGCGGACTGGACCTTCTCTGTATGGAAAGTATCTGGAACTCTTATTGAGCAAGAAAGAGTGGACGTGCTTTCAGGCCATTTTTAAGAGATGTTTTAAATATTTTATGTAGAAAAAATAAACGTAAAATAAAATCAAATTAAAGAACAGTATTTTATGAATCTGAAATGTGTCTGAGAAGGAGTTGTTGACATGCTCTTAATTGTATGTGAAGCTATTGAAATTTTCCTAAGGTGTTTACTGGTTAATTTACTTTCACCCCAAATTACATTTAAAGATGGCAGTAGGAGGATTTTCAATATCCATATTTTTGTACTATACATTTGCTTTTCTGTCGTACATCTTCAATCTTATTTTTCTGCAACAGAGCAAGTAATCATAAACCGCAGAACTCCGCTGTAATGACAGCTTGCCCTTTCTCTGGCATTTGCTCTTCATGATGCTGGTCTGCTTTGCCCCTGAGCTCAATGGCTGCCATTAAATGCAACTGTTCTATTGGTCTGCACAGCCTGTCTTTGCTCCCATTGGTGATTGAGTCTCTGAGGAAAATCCAGTTAACAGTATAGAGTACATGCAGTGGAAAGAAATAATGATCGCTACACAAATGGTGAAGCATGCAAAGCTCAGTCCCATGTTTTTAGGCCAGATCAACACACACACACACACACACCCACATGTCAAAATACCTTTATGTATTTACAGTGTTTGGCTATTTTGTTCTATTTATTATTTTTGATTCAGGGAAAGACACAACATATTAACAGTTCAGTGCTGCAGTTCATACTGTGTGCATGTTGGCAGTGATGTAAAAAAAA
Source organism: Naso thynnoides (assembly GCA_029783665.1). Classification (NCBI taxonomy): domain Eukaryota; kingdom Metazoa; phylum Chordata; class Actinopteri; order Acanthuriformes; family Acanthuridae; genus Naso; species Naso thynnoides. The sequence continues at coordinate 26,157,309 of JAQLOL010000006.1, read as the reverse complement.
AGGGCAGAAAGAGAAACAAATAGAAGTCTAACACACAAACAAAAGCAAAAGACAAACGTACAAAAAGTTTCGACAGAAAATAGACAGAACTTTATTTGAATCTGATGCCTCATTCTAAATGAAAGACTTTAAAAAATCAAAACAACAGCAAAGTAAAATCATTATGTCCAATCAGTTGAACAAAGCGTAACAAGCCAAACGCAGACACCAGAAAAAGTGAACTCATTTCACAAATGAAAAAGGAAAACATTTTAAAACCACCACAACAACTGTTAATACAACTTTACATGAGACATTTCAGTTTTTATTTCACTGACTTTCTGAAAGAGAATCTGCTCTTGATCTGATGCTGTTGGACCTGTTGAAGGTCTTCCACCCCAGGGAAAGGTGCATCGGTTGCTTGGTTGAATGCCTGATAAGTTCTTTTAAAAAAGGAACAAAAGAACATCTATTGTTCATTCATTGCATGTATACCTGCATGGAATAACACCATCTCACCTTCCAACAGGTATGTCCAAGATCACCATCACTGGCCTGAAACCAGAGACCACCTACGAGGTCAAGTTGTCTGCCATCAACGGCAAAGGTCAAGGCGAGAGCAGCGGGACCAGCACTTTCAAGACGGAGCCAGTCCGTAAGTCCCGCCCCTGTCGCTCATGTCCCTGCCCTCAGTAACCCCGATGCTTCGAACCTAATGCTGTCGCTCACTCCACCGCCTGCTCGTGTCTAGCTGAGCCCAGACGCCCTTACCTCTTCACTCCTTTATTATCACGCCAAACTCCCAGCGCAGTCCTTTTCCAGCCAAGCCAGAGGGAGCGATAACTCACAATGCTGCTGTCACTTCATATTTCAACTTGGTTTATTAGTGTTAACTTTGTGTGTTAACTTCATCACTCACCAGTGTTACACGCCTGTTTCCTCATGAATGTTTGCAGTGTGTAAGCGAGACCGAGCCTCCGTCCCTCTCGGAGTCCTGCCCTTTTCGTCGACAACTTTTGTGATTTAGTGAAAGCTTTCTGGGAAGCACTTGTGCATTCTTAAGGCTGATTTATGCAACAATGTGGAGTGTCAGCTCTGTATTTATAGTTCAGTGACAGTGCGCATTGTTAATTTAGCAGCCAGAGGTCAAGCCCTGCAGATGATTGTTTAGACTGCATGAAGAAAATGGCAGCTCATGATGAAATGTTGGAGGAGGAGGATATTTAACTGTGTTTGGATGAAAGTATGACAGAAGAAAGAGTCACCTTAAAAGAGAGAGGGAGACAGAGGGAGACAGCCTTGTATGTGCAACACGACTCCCACAGCAGTTGGCTGGATGTTTTGGAGCGATTTGCTGTCATTGTCAGTGTTCTCACCATTTGAGTTTTTTTTCTTGGTGAATAATCCGACGTCAAATCAAAGCCGCGTTAGACAAACAGCATTGTCTGCAACTTCACAGCCTGGAGCAGGTGCGCAACATCCGTCATCACCAATTAAAATGTGTCAGCTTGACATAAAATGTGTCGACTTTGTGTTTATTTATGCACAGATAATGTTCCATAATGATTTCTCATTGAAGTATAATTTATGCCTAATCATTTCCAAGATCTAAATCTCTTCTACCCATTAGGTGTTTAATGTTGGGTCATTATCCATCTGCACTGTGAAGCCCCGTCCTGTCAGTTTTCGGCGCTGATAGCTAAGCCGTGTACATGTTCGAATTCATCCTTCTGCTTCTGTCAGCAATCACATCATCGATAAACACCAGTGACCCAATTCCACTGGCAGCCATACAGGCCCACGCATAACACTGCCTTCACCATGCTAGACAGGTGATGTGGTTTGCCTCAGATCATGAGTCATTTCTTTCCTCAGTCAAAACTCTCTCTTCGCGTTATTTTGAGAGGTTAGTCTTTGTTTCATATGTCCAAGGAATCTTGTTTCAGAACTTTTCAGGCTTTTTCAGATATTTTCTGGCAAAGACTGATCTTGCTTTCTCGTTCATCAGTGTTACTAGTGGTTTGCACCTCGCCGTAAACCGTCTGCAGTCCCTTCCCCTGAGCCTGTCCTGCGTGGATTTAATCGCCTCTAACACGCCTTGCTGGTCCGACTTGCACTGCCAATAACCCATCTTCAGAGGTAGTATCAGAGCTTGTTTAGAGCTTGTTCAGAGCTTGTCTAAATGGGAGACCAGGTGGGATGGGTCAGGGCACGGCTCAGAGACACACTGCTCGGTTCTGTGTAAATAACATTGAATTAACAGGAGGCAGATTATTGGCGAGCCTTCACCGCGGTGCTGATGCGCGGTCTCTGTTTAAATCCGGCTTGTTTTGAGATTCATGAAAGCGTCTGTCAAACTAGAGTTCTGCAGTCGTTTACTTTAAATGTCTTCAAAGGTCCTTCAGGCCTTTTGATGTTAGTGAGCTCGCCTGTACCAAGTTGTTGACTTCTTCACCCATGAAGTTTCTGCTGTCCGTCTGGTAGCGTTGTTTTGTTTTTTCAGTCTAATGATGGCCTCCTTCACTTGCATTAACCACGAGGAAAGTTCCAAAGACCAGCTTCCAAACGCAAATTCAACATTTGTTGAATCAACTTCATCAACTCCAGATTTTTTGACGGTTTAATTTGCTCAAATGACAAGGCAGAAGTCCAAACTTGGCCATAAAACTGCCTGCTTAGTAACTGGCTGATTACTTTTGATCCATTAAAAGTTCATGAACTTGGGTTAATGTTTGGTTATTTTCATTCATTCATCACTTTTAATGCTCACAATAACTTTGTACTCACCACAGTAAGTTCTGAGATTTGGGACATGGCAACATTGCTCCGTCAAATCAAAAAAACCAGAAGCAGCAACATTTTCTTAATAAAATATGATCAAGTTTAAAAAAAAAAAAAAAAAAAAGTAGTGATAGTTGTTGTTGTGTGAGACGAGTGCTCCAAGGTCTTATGCACTGTGGTTGTACTCACTCCACCAACAATGACAGGAGCTACTGATGGCCATTCAGTAGATACAAAGCGTTGTGATTGTGGCTCGTATATCTCTTATTTTCAACAACTGACCACACTGTGTAACAGAAACTGGGCGCTAGGCACCAGGCAGTGAAATCTGAGCTCAGCGATTAAAAGAATGGTTCTCACTTAGTTCGACTCGTTCCTACAAAAGAGCCGCTCAAGAGAATCGCATCGTTCGCAAACATAACATCACTATCCCCAAAGTTACATGGTGCAGGAACTAGTGATCAGACACAGAAAACTGAGACGGACAACTGTTCAACTGCTTACGAGTGAGTGTTCCATAAAAATAACTTTGAAGCTGTTTTTTAAGGTTAAATATTAACATAATGTTCCTTCAATGTGTTTACTTGCTATAGAGCCAGTTTACCCAGGCTACAATTAGAAGGCAGCAGACCCGTTTCTCAGTCCGCATTTCAAATCAGGGTCATGAATAAATCTTTGTTTAGTTAGATCAGCCTCTCATGCCTCCATCTGTGCTTCATTACCCTCCTGCTCCTGTAGAAATACCCTCCTCCCCTCAGCATCCACCTTATTTTCTTGATTCCCTAAAGCTGAAGAGAGACTCTGTCCTACTTCATGATGCTTCATCAAAAATCAGTGTCTGGTTTGTTTGTTTTCTGATCTATTTATACTAATCCAGCTACAGTGTATCATCTACAGAAATTACATCAAAACAGACATCAGTAAAAATCGTGTCTATGTCATCATATTATAGGCCTTTACACTGGAGAAGTTTATCATGTAGAAACTTGATGTCCTTGTGCTGCAACCAAAGTCACATTTGAGCTTGGAGTCAAAGACAAATTTCTAATTTGGAGGGTAATTCAGAGCCAGTGTGACAAAGTCAAAGAACAAAGAGAAGCTTTTAATAGAAAGTCCAACAGGACGCAGCAGCAGTGTGAGCGCGTGTCGACGATGAGGCAGGACAGAGTTTCCCTCTTTCATTGTTCATATTTCTCATTTCATTGTCTTTGTTTCTTCTTTTTGTTGTATTGTTTTCTCATCATGGTTTTCCATCTGTTCTGTTTTCCATTGGACCTCTCAGGCTATTCTTTCACAAGTAAGTTTCTTTTCTCTCTGCAGTCTCTGCTTTGTTTTCCTGTGTGCTTGTTTCCATCTCCCTTGCATTTATTTGCTTCACTCCTCTCTCAGTATTAGAACATTGATTTTTAAAGAAATGGGTAATGTAGTCGTGGTCACATGATGTCTGCCATGAAGAAAAGAATTATCAGAAATCATCACCCAAACCCAAAAACCTTGACATTTCTTTCATGTTACATAAATTTCACACAACATTCATTATCTGTTGTAATAGTTTTGCAGACAGCAGTCTGTTCTGTTCCTCTGATGTGGTTTGGGTCTCTTTAGCAGTGTTATCGATCGATATGACAGAATTACAGCCTGTAGCAAGTGAGTTATTTGTCCCAAACTCCATCTACATCCTTCTATCTGCCTCTTTGGTATTGCTTCCTCGTAGCGTCTTTCCTTTTGTATTTGTGCACTGCAGCAGTTCAGCCGCTGAGCTTTATATCAGCTCTTTAAAGAACACACACTGTTTTCAAAGACACAAAAGAGGAATACGGTTGTATTATCACACAGTAATTAATGTGGAATTAGAATATTTCCTGGCAATAATGTTAAAAGCTGAGCAACTTTGATGGCCCAGTGTAATACTCCGTCTGTCTATTCCCTACAGTCTTTAGGATTCCTATTTATGCTCGCGGTGTACTTTCATTTTGAAAATGTAATTTGGCCAGTGACAACAACCGTCTCTCCGGAGTCACAAGAATGCACATTAAAAATGACTGTAAATAACTTGCTAGTTTCTGCTGAGGTGCACAGGAAGAGCTGCAGGTCTGAACGGAGCAAATGCTCGCTGCTGCTCTTTCATTCCCTCATTCCTGATTGGTGTTTGTTTTCTGCATCACATCTGTGGCCGGTAAATAGCAGGCAGCATGATCTGGGTTCAGATATGTGTTTACATTTACACCATTTTCCCTTTCAAGGCTATTACACAAGGTTTGATCATTTTTAGGAACACAATTTCTAAAATCAGATCTTAATGTTTACATGTATGATCACATATGCTGTTAATACCTGGGATGCTAGTGTGTATAGAAATCCTCGAAATGACACAAGTTCCATTTATTTGCTGTTGCAAAGCATTGGGAGTTGCAACAATAATGTGCATTTTTAAAAAATATTATGTCTGACATTACTTTAAGGAGACTGGTATTGTGTATATGTTATGCTTGTCACTATGTTGAGCTGCTTGCATTTGTAGGAATGTGATAACTTGAAGTAATTGTTTCTTGTTGCTGTGAATGAAACCATGGGTGCCGGAAGAAAAGGCAGTTGACATAGGTATGAGGGAAACGGATGCTGCACGCTCACTGCTGAACGCATAAGAAGGCAGCAAAGGATGCTAAACAAGAATGCGCTGAAATCTTAAAAGCATTGCGAAATGGCTGAAAGAATGCAGGCATTGTTTCCATGAGAAGTTTGATTAATGCTTCAGGTAACATGATGTAACAATTCGAAAAATCACATTTGGTTTCAAACTTCAGTTCAATTCATACTCAATTCTTTTATTTTTATTTTTCTTTGGTGGTGGGAGGTGAAAAGAAAAAATTAGGAAACCATCTCTGGGCTAAAAGGATTGCATTTATAAATTAACGTTGCATAAATTTGCAATTCAACAGCTGATGATCAATCACTTCTTCTGAGAGCAGTCTATATTTTTTGAGGTAGAGTCAATAGCATTAATCACTTCGGCTCTGAACGCAACATTCAAATCAGGCCTCTCCTTTGTGTATACTGCTTGTACCTATACAGCAAACTGCCTGAGAATATTCCATTTGTTTTAGTGGAGGAGATGATCATTTAGCAAGCTAGCACAAGCTAACCGCAGGTGTTTGGCTCCTGATGTTACCTGTGCTACAGAAAACAAGCCAAGTCCAGGTCCCTCTTCATCCTTAGCCTCTTCTTCAGTGCTCGAAAGTGCCTGAAAACCAAACCAAGATTCACTCTTGTTCTCGAATGAGCTTTATCCGCTTGCCGTTTTGTCTAACTTTGGCTAAAATTCCATCTCTTCACCGCTACGTCAGCATCCACAATTTTCTCTGGCCTTAATGGCTATGTTTTATCCACTCTCTGCGCGCTCTCATTGGATGGGGGAAACACCACCACTCCCCACACAGAAACATCCCGAGTGAACCAGAATATCAAAACACAGGCAGAGGGCGGAGCTCTGTAGACACGTCACCACCGCACATGTCTAGGGGCCCGTAAGTGATGAATTGAGCCAAATCAATGTTGTAGAAGTCTATACTTTGTCTTTTAGGAAAATGCTATTGATTCTATCTTTAACTAAATGCACCAAATGTTTGATGTGAATGACTTAACCTACCTGGATAATTTACCTGCAGTCTTTGAATGCAACATGCAGAGCGCAGTCTTTTCACAGAAGAATTTTAGTACCACAGTGTTGTTCCAATGGATCCTAACTCCAGATTGTGAATGTTTTGTTCTTCCTGTGATCTGTTTCAGATTTGTCACAGTCGTACCTACAATTATTAGCTTTAAAAAAAAATATTAGACCTGTTCCATTTGAATTTTCAGTTATACTTTTAGGGAAATTTCTTTTTAACATTTACCTGCCTCGTCATTGTTAAGGAGCATAGTCAGCTATGGTCCAGCATCAGGGGTCCAGAGCCTGAGTCCAAGGCAAAGACACACTGCCCTCTATCAACTGTAGGTGGTGTTTTGTTTGGCTGCTATAATGCATTACAAAATAATGAACACATGTATTTGAAAAAGTTTTATTAGTGTATAGTATTAGATTTGAGCCTCATGTATTCTTCTGTATTCTATTCTTGCTAGTATGGACTCCCAGAAACAAAACTTTGAACTTTGCGTACTGGATATTGAGAGAAGTCTCAATTCCAATCACACAAGATTTAATACAAAAAGCAATGAGCTGTTTGTGTTCAAGCATTCCGGTGGAAAGCACCGTGGACGTGCTTACAGATGCAGTAAAACAAGGAGTCATTGTTCTGCAGGAATGTTCCAGAGGAGTTTCTTATCACCAAGACAGTATGAAAACAAAACCGAGCCAGCGGTGAGTTGCTCTTCCTGAGAACTCCAGCTCCTCTCACCATGTTCTCACAATCTTTCAGTTTCATCAGAGATCCCTCCTCATATCCCTGCCACCAGTATGGCCCGTAGTGAGTATGCCAGTCGCGCAGTGTGCAGTGTGTCTCTTTCACCTCTTACCTGCTTGGCTTCACAGTTAGTGTAGATGTTCATTTCTTTCTGGTGTGGCTCATAGAGGAGCTCGCACAACCTCTGTAGAGTTTAGCCACAGCAAGAGAATGACTCTGGCAAATTTTTAGATTTGCTAACAGGTTTGATTTCTCATAGATTATGATTTTACTAACCGAAGACGTGAAGGTTGTCATTCTAACCCCCCCGACTACAGTGCTGTGCATGACATAATTAACATAAATTGTGTGTTTATGAAGCATTAAAATGAAGTACAAAATGAAGACTAGAGTAGATCGTTCTAAGTTTGGTGTGACCTGTAAATGTGTGAAAATGCAGATGTTGAAGTGAAAGACTGCTGGATTGGTGGCTGCAGAACTCTATAGTGACTCTTTAGTACTATTTTGAGACATAGTAAGTGGCATGTTAACATTCAGTCAGAAAGTAGACTAATAATAGACTTATAACAAGTGCATGTGAGCGGCGTTGAGCGGTGAGAATTTCAATGGCGCTGTTTGTTCCTGTAGGAGGCCTCTTCGCTTAATATCGCGGCACACTCAACTCAGATTTAAACCGCTCACCGCCTGCACAAAAAAAAAAAAAAAAAAAACTAACTCTCTTTGCCTTCCGGTACTTAAATCACATTGTCATCATTTGTTACTGTTTCAAGAGTTCACCCGCTGTTTGACATCTTAGTTTCAGCTTAAGTAAAGACAGAGAAAGGATGAAGCTTTCATTTTTTCAAACATCCGCTGTCCTCTCCATCCTTGCGCTCACCGCTCCCCTGCTCTCCTCATATCACACAACATGCTCATGACACTCGGCGTGAACATTTTAGTGCTCATAGGCTCCATGCTAACTCCTTATGTTGTGTTTGTGTCGGAATTTACAGTAGATACCATCTTTTGACTTACAACCATTAAATTCCTCAGAAAAATCCAACATGATAAATTAGATAAAGTCTGTCAGTCAATGTGACTGCGTGAGACATGGACACAGTTTTACCCCTCCCCCCGTAACACAATCACCATCTTGGATTTTGTGATGGCAGGAGTGCTTTTATTCGTGACTGATTAATGAGGAATTTGAGGGCTAGTTTTCTAAATTGTTTGGCTTTTCATCTCAATGTATTCATGGATTAATGTGCAGTTTTTCCACTCTACAGTGATGCATGACTGTTCAGATAAAAGGGCGGAAAAACTGCAAAAATGTTTCCCCGTCTAGTTCCTGCTGCCTGTGGAACCCTTAATAGCATGTCTGCCATCAACAGATCCCGGTCTTTATTTAAACCCCTCTGTCACTGTTGACTTTGAATTATCTTGAGAGCGTTTCAGTGTTTTTCATCGTTGTGTCCATTCAGCTTATGCACAGAATCAGATAATCTGACATTCAGGAAAAAAGCAGTTCACAGGCGTGTTAAGGATTTGACCTGTCTGTGTAGACAGTGATGTGAAGCAGATTATTCAACAGTTTGTTTTAAGCACACAACCACAAAATACACCGATCCCGGCTCGTCTCGGCTGTTTAGAAAGCCTGCACAGCCCCTCAGCTAACAGAGGTGTGGCAGTTGAAAGCCCCTGCTGATATTATACGTATTATATATCTGTATTTTGTGTGAAGAGCCGGTGAAGTGAGACTGCTTTTGCTTTAATATATAAGGTAGTGAGTGAACTGGGTGCAGCGTGTGAACACATGACCTGTGTGTTTGGTATAAGGTCACTGTAGTAATTGTTCTGTCTTATGTTGCTTTTTTTTAAAATGAGATCCTAATGTTCTGTTTGAGAATTGTGTTACCTCGCGGTGCTCCTAACAAATCTCTCCCTTAGAACACTTTGCATCAGATTCACTCATATAAAGTGTATATGCTCCAACAAGTGCTCTGTTTTCTGTTAAGAGCATCACTTGGCAAACATCATACCTGCTTTTCGACCATCACCTGACGCAGACCTTATTTCTCCTGATGTTTCATGTGTTAACACTGTTGTCTGATGTGTTGTGTATAATATTAAGTTGGCATGGCGTGTGTTTTTTTAAAGATGCAGAGTTTCCTCTTTCTGTTTTATGGCCTCAATTTCTTGTTTATCTGGGAGAAACCAATAAACTGCTGTTAATTTGTCTTTAATGGCAGTCGTGGTGTTCGAGCTGACCACAGTTCAAATTCAGATTGGCCAGTAATGTTCCTAAATCTCAGCATTAAAGAAAATCTGTCTGAGGAAAAGCCGTTGATTTTATGGATGCATGAAGCAATTCCGGGTGTAAAGGTTTGGTTGCATCTTAAATCTGAATCCTAAAATTAACATGAATTTGCACTAGAATTTATTGATGAGTCCAAAAACCAAAACTAATCTGCATTTGCTTCATACATTCAGCAACTTTTTTATATGTATTTTTAAAAAAATCTGTTTATCGATTTTTTGTATTTCTCTTGGTTGTTTGTGTTCCTTTGTGTCATTTTGTCTTTAACATTCTTGTTCATTTGTTTATTCCGTTAACATGTTTTCATCATTTCAAAACTGTTTTGTGTGTCTCCCGTGTGCCCTTTCACCCTCGCCTCTCCCTGCCCTCCCCTTCCCCTTTATTTTCCCTTCAACCAATCATGTGCGTGCACTTCATGTGACTTTGTCATATGGCTCTTGCATGGTGCTGATGATGTCGTCTTCGCTGGCCAACAGAAGGTAATATTTTTTTTGTTTAGTTTGAGATCAGCAGTGTCATTCAGGAGGCATTTGTTTGATCAGATGCGTAGTGGAGACTTTAGAAACATTCAGTATCATTTGGACATTTTTCATTCATCTTTAGGCCTTTTTTTTTTTTTTTACATTTGTCATCAACATTTAGTAACCATGCATTATTTATCATCTACATTCATCTTAAAGTGATTTTGTCAAAAGACTCAACATATGGCGTAAAGTATAGTTTTCAGTGTGTTTAATAAATATTAAAATTGACTTACCAAGGTTACATGCCTCCGTGACGAAAGGGAGATGTTTGAAATTTTCCTCCCATTCGCTTGAACTGCGCTTACAAGTATCATGAAATAAAAATACAGTTTAATGAACCTTTTCAGTTCCAGGTGTTTATTACATATATTTTTTCCTTGGAATGGTCGTGTTTGTTTCCTGAAAAGTGTTTGTATTAGTTTGTCCGATTGTCCTCTTGCAGAAGTGTCACATGACACGGAGCTGGCCTGAAGAAATGTTTGTGCCCACACGCTGCTCAGTGTAAACAAACAGGACTTCAGCATGACTGGCATTAGTATGCAAACTTCAGTAGTAGGTGAAGACCATAATTTAGCAGTTGTAGCTGTTTTTTAATGAGGTTCATGGTTGTGGGATGTAACGATTACACAAACAGCGTAACCCATGTCTGTGGTGTCAACACACTGCGGGATGTGCTGCAGCAAAACAACTCGGTATTGCGTGTTTGTAGCGATCATTGTCTTTGACAGTGACGGTCGCGGTAGGAAAGAGTTCATTACTGAAGAAAACTGCTGTTCCCTCGGTCTTCCCCGATCGCATTGATTCACCTGTACAGGTAAGCTAATAAGCAAACCAGTTCCTCATAATCACTCTCAGCTTCGGCCATGATGGCTGGTGTTGTGAGCAGTTCCAGGAGAACGTATATTCTCTCAGGAACTGCTGAGTTTGATTACAACAAACACCTGAGAACGGCTGGTGTGCATTGATCTCAAAAGGCTTGTCTGAAAGACTGGATCTATTTTTGTTTAATAATGATAATTACATGAAAACTAAGCACGGAAATAACAAAATGCAACCAACTTGGCCCGTATGTTATTTAATATGAATATCATGGTGTGTTAGAAACTTTCATTTTTAAGCGCATTGTATTTTAGTTTGAGCTTTTCAATTCAAGTGAATGGGGAGGAAAATTTCAAGTACCTCCCTTTTGTCACAGAGGCATGTTACCATGGTGAGTCCATTTTAGTATTTGTTGAACACACTGACATCAAGACTTTGTGCCATATACTGAATCTTGTGACAAAATCACTGTAAGACTTTCTTTAAGCGATTTATGTTTTATTGTGATAAAATAACAATGCAAA
>JAQLOL010000006.1:26135637-26145886 GCA_029783665.1 Naso thynnoides | reverse complement strand
AATAACAATGCAAAACTTTTCTGCTTTAGTGCCTTGTTAAAGAATGAGCCCACAAAATAAATCTAATAAGCATCATACACCTGCATTAACATGCATCTGTTATTATCCAGATAAGAGCTCCAGATTGGATTGAATTGCAGGCTGAAATGATTTAAGTTCCTCAAAGCGAGAGCTAATATGTAATTCAGAGCTATTTGTTACAGCTTGTCCTTAAACTCTCATTCAAAGTGAACTCCATCATGAACAAGACTTTTTTACTGTTACCCATCTGTGAACTCATTTTTGCATAAAGCTGCTCTTTCCCATAGAGGCATCGATACAACATTTAAGTTAGATGGATTGCTAAATGTATTACACTGGAGAGAAACATATTTTTAGGAACAGGCAGATATAACTTCTCATTTTAGCCATTTTAAATTGCAGTGATACAACATATTACGCTACAGATCTAATTTTAATTAGGCTCACACATTTCGTTACATTATTTTTTTTTTTTTTATCTCACTTTGCATTAGTTCTCCTCAATCAGCTGCAGTGCCAGTATATGCAGGCTGGTTTAAATGTTGCCCCTCTTTTCATTTATTTAATAACCCAAAGTTGTTATAGAAAACTCACACCAGGATTACTGATGAAAAACTGAATAAACTGGCTGAGAATTAACAGGATCATTTAGCATCACATTAGCCTGGATTAGTTAAGTGACATACAGCGAATCAGGCACAACAAAGTCAGCAGTTCAAACTTAATTCAAACACACTTATTCCTTTCATTTTCTGATCCCCTGGAGTGTTTTTCTCTTGTTGTATTTAACACAAAACCTTTATAAGCATTAAGTCAGAACTTTGCTTTTTCAACGACTCAAATGAGCTTTCAGGTAGCATTTAAAACTCTTCTCTGTTTAATCATTTTGTTATTCATCACTGCGTTTCAAATCACATTAAAACATCACGGAAGCACGCTCCCAAACTGCCTGCTGTCTGCATCGCACACGCTGTGTGAGGTTGTCCTCATCATCACCCATGAAGCTAACTTCACTTATTTTTCCCCAAGTAGCTTCTGTAGCTCGCAGTGTTTGCCGGTTGGATTTACAGCTTATTGCATTACTGCAGCATGCGAGTTTGTTTTTGTTTCCTGTTGCATCCTCCTTTTTCTGCTGTTTCTCCAAGAAAACGTCAGTTCTGTCTGCATGTGTCTGCGTCTATAATTACATCTTCTTGGTACCTGCATTTCTACAATATATAAATAGAGCTGGAAAAACAAAAAATAAGCATAAAGCTTTTTATTGGCCAAACTCAACAGTACTAATAATAATAAACGCTGGAGAGAATAGTTATACAAGAGGATTTGGCAACATGACAGAAACTTTGGCTCATACTTCTAAATGATTTCAGGTTGCTCTTATATCAATTGTATGTAAATTAATATGTATAATTTAAGTGGATCTTATTTAAAGATTAAAAGTTAGACAGTATGATTTTGCAGTAGGGTGCAGTGCAGTAGTGGTCATTGGTGTCACACTCTGTCTACACAATAATTCTTATTTATATTAGCACACATACTGTATGAATTTAAGCATTAAATAATCTATCAGATGGAGCTGTTGACCCGGAATAAAGAATTTCTCTATAACAGCATGTAACTCTTTTCTATCCACTTACATCTTAATGTGCACTGGAAGATGACGGAGAACACGCTTCCTTCGTGTGTGTTCGTGTGGCTCCACATGTTTCCCCTGCGAATGTGAAGCAGCACCCAAACTTTCCAGCCAGCATGGAGACGCGTTCTAACCTTTCCTTTCTCTGTTTTAGCCTAAGACAAAGTGATCTAACCCAGAATGATGCTCGTGAATAACAATGCTGTCTCTCCGCCATCATGTTGCCGCTGCTGTTACTTACTAACACTGTCTGATTTACTTCCAGCATCTGTCGCGCTTGCTCTCGTCTAGTGAAATGCATTTTTCTGGCTCAGATGATTACATAATGTAGGATCACAATAAAGTGCCTCCATGCATATTCACTGAATTAACCACTAACACTGATGTTTGAAATGTGTAATATTGGCTCTGGAAACATGAATGCTGACCTTTTTTTCTGTGTCCATTTATAATGTATGCCAGTGGGATTTTATTTTATTTTTTTTCAAATTTGCTAAATGAAAAGCCTCATATTCAAATCTGCATCGTGTCTCAAATCAAATAAGATGTTATGAGAGTTTTTTTTGTTATTTTCAGAATGTTAGCAAAGGGCAAAGACTGTAACATCAAGAGGTAGTTAAAATAATATGATAATAACGAGGCTAACAAGGTGTGTAAGCACAATACATAATAAATGATTTAAGGTCGCTAGTTTCCATCCCTACAGGCCTCAGGGTGGCATGAGGGTAAAAGCCAACACCACTACACGTGAACACAAATCACCTCAACCTTCCCTCCCTAAAGTACTGTGTATGTATTATTAAAAGTAATAGAGTAACAGGCCCAATCAAGGCCTACAGGCTCATTATCCAGCAGCCCTGTAGTCATTACTCAGGGGGACAAAGCAGATAATGAGGAGGCTGAAGGAGAAAAACACCTGAGCCGATGATTTGGAAGCAACAACACTTCCCTCTGTCCCCCTAGGCTGCCATCCGCTCTATTCCACCTAAAATCCACCTTTGATAATCAAACACTTCCTCACCGTGGGCTGAAAGTCAGTTTAAATAGTTTCCAATTCCTGCAGACTTGACTACAGACACACTGTCATTTCCTTTAAAAAATAAAGAAGTATTTTTTGATCTTACAGCCCTTTGGGCCAGATGTCAGTGTTTGTCAACCTTCCAGCACCGTTTCCAAATCTGCATCACAACAATGATGTCATTTGGCCATTTCCTGATCTGCCCCCACAACAGTTAAAATTTGATTTGGTTTGGTTTGGACACAAAATATTCATGTGTTTGGGAAAGTTCTTAATTTGAGTTAAAAATATCTGTAACTTTGTTGCTTTGTTGAGGGTAGGAAAAAATTTTGGTCATGGTTAAAAGAAATCAGTGATGACTGTTGGCAAGAAATGGAAAAAACTTTCACAAAGAATTAAAATCTCCATTTAAACAAACTTCTCCTCTGGCAACATAGTCACTGCTCTGCAGTTCATTCATCTGTTTGTAATGTTAAAAAGACTAAAGTTCAACAAACAGTATATAGATACGCAACATTTTTCCAGTTATGGAAGTCAGTTATCAAAACACAGATTTTGGTGGAATTCTAAAACAAGCCAACATAATGACAATTGCTTTATTTTCAATCTAAGCTGTTAAGGGATGAGAACATGGATGTGTTCCTGGTAGAACATTGGGTTTGATGCTCCATGCTAATTCTTTAGCTTACACTTTGTTATTAGTTATGTATTTCATGTCCCAGAGATAAGGCACAGTATATTTAAAAAATCATGAGGTTAACCAGGCAATCATCTCAGGTTTTAACATTTTTGACCTTGAGAACACCACAACAATGGAACACAGTCGGAGGGTTTAAAGCGCAGGCTGAGGATGGTGTTAATGCAACAGCCATATTTACCTGAAGTAATCGTGATGCATTGGTTTGTCCTCTGTAGGGGAACCCAGTGCCCCCAAACTAGAGGTCCAGATCGGAAAAGGGGGCAACAGTCTTAAGGTCAACTGGATCAAGCAGGACGATGGTGGTTCACCCATTAAGCATTACCTGGTCAGATACAAGGCTGTGAGTATACCGAGCAAGGCGGGAACTTGGTACCACTTTGCTATTTTTCTTGTTTTCTCAAGTCTTGTGATTTTTTCATTAAAACTGGTAAGAAACAAAGCTTGGAAATGTTGACAGAAACAAATAAATGCAGGAATCACCAGCATCTGTCAAAATATATACCTGACAGCAAAGGTAATCAGGAATGAATGGACAACGTGTGGTTGCCTCCATGAAGTCCATTCATTCCTGATTATGGACACCCAGGAGGTCATTATCCTACTAATTCCATGGTCACTTACCAAAGGAAATAATGTTTAGACCATTAATTTATATTTTGATGCATTTTGCGGTCAAAATAGAGAGTTTTAAACAAGCAACAACTCCATTCCCATGGCAACACTTGAGACCTTGACTAATAAATGGAATAATCATTACAATCCTATAAGATTCTTATGTAATGAAAACCTTGTTCAGCACTTGAGTAAATGGGACAGCCATCGATACAACGACGCAACAAGAGATAAACTAGTCCGCCGACTGAACCTTTGCGCTCAGCTGTTAGCCAGAGAGCTAATGTTATGCTAGCTAGATTCAAAGTCGATAACATTGCTCACAGTGGACAAACAGTAAATGTAATTAGCCAGTATGTTTAACAGGTCTAGCTGGCCAGTCTGCCATGTTACTGTCCCCACATCAATAACAAATTTCACTAAGAAAATGCCTGGCAAATTTATGTTATGAACAGATGGACAATGAAACAGGGCTGTAGGCTAGCAGCTAAACCCATATAAACTCAGTTACTGACCTTTTTCAGATCAAACACAGGGCTTATTCACTTTGTCATGAGAAGACTGTTGCTTAACATCAGACAGTTTAGCCACCAGACACTTAGTTTAACCACTTTATTTCACTACCATCAGAGTATAGGCTACTTCTTGCAGCTAATGTGATATGAGCGCCACCCTGCGGTGCCCAGCAGATGTTGCACTGCAGGACCACAGTGTGTCATTCAAATTTTTTTCACTTAATTTACCTCTAGAGTCACAGAGTTTGCTGCTGCTGCGCATTAATTTGAAACAATGAACAGACGGGAGTTCAGTAGGTGCCTGTATATCAAAAGTTAATTGACATCCTCCAGCCAATCAGAATTCACCGAGACCATGGTACAAGGGTATGATAATTATTGATTCTTATCCATTCAAAATGCTTTTTGCCTTTGGCTGAAAAAGTTTTGAAAATTCCTTTAGAGGAAAATATTGCCTGTACACTTACTCCACTCCATGAAATCTTCAAAAAATTTATCAACGAATGTGTGTTTAACCACAAGTATCCTTCAACTAACATTTCCTTTGAGCCAAGAGACCCATTAGCTGCGTAGTTTGTAAAGTGGTCAAAGAAAAATGACTTTATTTATCTTCTGCCCAAATTCCAACTTCTTGAATCATCTGAATGGACTCTGTGCCTGTTTAGAATGATCTTATTCTCATAGTTTACACAGTTTTGAGTATGTTACCCTCTACATTTCTTTCTCAGAAGCACGTATCTGACTGGAAACCAGAGATCCGTGTTCCCCAAAGCAGCGAGTATGTGGTGCTGAGCGGCCTGGACTGGAATACAGAGTACGAGGTTTATGTGGTGGCAGAGAATCAGCAGGGCAAGTCGAAGCCTGGATTCCTTTCCCAAAGAACAGCCGCAGAGCCCACCATCATCCCAGGTACAATTCCCATCATCCCACCCCAAGCATCCACACACACGCACACACACAGCAGCCACAGTGCACAAAGGCCTCCACCGTGACCAGAAAGACACTATTACTTAGATTCTTTTACTATTGACCCAGCACTTATTTAATGCTTCTAGCTGCAGGCTCTGGCATGAATCATCTGTCTCCATCTGTCACATTAGTGTGGCATATTGTTTTTACTATCCTCAATGCAGTGAGTAATAAAGTTGACATATTATGATACAATCCCTTAAGACAAAGTGGCTACATTGTTTGCTGAATGCAATAAAAAGTTGCATATAATAATGTGGTTTGAACTGACAAAAAAACACACAATCTCAAAAAAGCTACAAGAAGAGAGCAGAAACTCTGAAATGAATCATAAAAGATGTATTTCTCCCGGCCGAAAGGATTGTTTATAGGATGTCACATTTTAACAGTTACATTCAGAAAAGTCAGGATCCTTGGAACCAAATGGCACCCATAGAGAAACGTACCTTAACCCGAGGTCTGTTTTCTGTTTCTATCACAGGAAGTACTCTTAAACAGGCGGGGTTATTATTGCGGCCGTCCCCCTTCACTTTTGCAGCAGTTGAGAGGCAACAAACAACTGACTAAAGAGAGTTCAAAAAGACAAAACAGTTGAAGAGACAGAACTTTAAAATCAGGATCAGACGTTCAGATACAATCTTATCCATTTTTGGAAAGAGTTTTTTCCAATTTTCAATCACCCCAGACCAGAGTCCTACACAGGTCCCTTTTTTTTAAACCCGCAGCCGCCCATATCCGTAAAGCTCCATACCAGAATGGACCCATTACCCGGCATTATCTCTTAGGCAAAGTTAAACCTGCCAGCTCCCGTTAATAAAAGCCCTGCAGCTCGACCCATAACTATGATTAAACACACACACACTTATCATGCTAGCTCAACCAACACTCAGTTTGCTATGTATAGCGCAGTGCATGTTCAGGCTTAAAACTTCTGCTCTGCTCTATTATTACACCAAACTTCTCTCAAAAGTCTAACTTAGTCCTCGACGATGTCTAAACCACAAACTGGTATTCCCTACTGGCTGATTTTGCCTTTATGTCATCCATTTTTTATGTAACGCTACAAAGTACAAACAAGCAGCAGCTAGCAGCTAGCTACATCAGATCAGAGACGATGTCGATGACGAGGTGAAGGGCTGCTGTTTGTCAATGAATTTCAAAATAAAAGTAGTGATGATTATAGTGATTTATATTGCACATTTATGTAATTTGTTTTATTCTGCAAACATATTTTTGTTCTCACCTTCTGCCCGCACGCATGTAGTTCTTTTGTACCCTCTGCCCGTATCCGTGAATTTATTATGTATATTTTTTCACCTCTTACACAGCCTTTTTGCGGATTACCCGTCAATTACCCATGCGTACCCGACCCTGTGCAGGGACTGCCCCAGACTGAAAAATGACAAAAGTTTTTAACATCAACCTTTTTGCATTATGACTCAAAGAATTTCGCTGCATGTACTGTAAGGAGAGCTGTATAAGTCATCTCCTTTTTCCTTCGACCATGAACTTGTTAATCCATCACATACCGTATCTGCAGTGGCATAAACAGTCAGGGTACCATGTGTGCCTCAAATGTTGGTGTAACCAAAGAGGACTTTCATGTCAGCAACAGTACAGGAGTTGTGAATTAAAGACAGGTCATTTGGAGGGTATTTTCTTTTCCATCTGGCCTCTTCTCTCTTGTTTTTTTCACTGTTTATCCAATTTTTTTTTTATTTTTCTCGCTTGATTCCAGCGAGGTCTCCTACAGCTAATCCTTTCGTCTTGGAGACATACATTTCTGGTTTTTTTTTCATGCGCAAACCACATTATTTGCATTTTAAAACAATGTGAATACAGAACTTTTTTCAGGCTCCGCATTATGCACAGTAACTATTGAATTCGTATAAAGAGTGGAGGTGTTTGTTTTTCTCCCCCTTGACGGTTTGCAGCTGCAGATAAACTCTGCACCATGGTCCTCTGCTCCCCTGGTCTTTAGTAGCAGCTGTTAGCTCTCCTGCTCAGATATCACTCAGCCTCAGATGGTTTGTCCAGTTATCAAATATTTCTCTCCTCAGGTGGTCACGGTCAGCCTTTGCTCTGTTGTTGTGTTGTGTGAAGGATGCACATTTAACCTTGGGCTGCCTCCCCACTGCACTAAACCTGAGCCATAAAACAGGTTAAACTTTTACTCATCTAACTTTCTTTTTACTGAGCAGTAAAACTGTCCGGATTTCTTTTTTTTTTCTGCATCATTTTGTCTTTGTCCACCCTCGCCAACATTTCCAGTGTGGCCCATCTGTTACCTTCAGGAAACAGATCTGTATGGCTCCAAACGTTTTCTCCAAATGTTTTCTTTCAACCTGCAAGTGAGCATCAAGGAATCTGTTCAAAATTGACGATATTTAATTGGTTTGAACAATGGGAATCTAAAATGTTTGTGAATATTCTGTATTTGGAAAGACACAAGCAAAAGCCTTAAAACACATATCCTTCTTTTTTCCCACAGTCTCTTTAATTTTTAGTCCGTCAGTCCATATCCTTCTTCTCCTCTGCCAGGTTTAGTGAGTCTCACAGTTCATGACTGACCTGAATAAACCATGTGTGGCCTGGTTATGTGGGGATGCAGCCCTTACAGTGTTTGCATGGTGCTACTTCCAACTGAAAATAATTTTTTGTTATTAATATTGTCTGTTATTTACTGGAGACCCTAAAATGAACGGCTGCCAGTGCATGGCCCGTAAAGAAACCAGTTATTTTCTTTTTCATGTGCTTGTTGGGCAACAGCCACATAGCAGTGGGAGGTTTGGATCACTTATTAAGCTACTAGAGCAGCAGTTCACATGGGCTTCATCCAAGTCAGTCCTACTTTAATTCTCCTAATTACTTTCATTTAATTTTTTTTCTTTGGTTTTTGGATGTTAAGTTCTGCTTCCAAATTGCTGTTGTTTTTTTCCTGACTTCAAGGCACATGGGAAATTGCTGGGGTTTATTTTTAGCTGCAGTAACTGCATTTAATTTCAGTAAGTTTCGCAGCTGTTTGTAAAATTGGCTGAAAACAGCAGCTCTTTTTTAAACATATAGAGGCTCTGTGCACTAAATTGGCGCTGTTATGGAAAACGAACGCATGACTGAGTCGAGGTTGGTTTTCAATCTGTTGAAATTTGTTTTATTTTTCAAATACACGAAAGGCAGTCGCACGCACAAAATGCCACAAAAATATATTTGCTGAAGTGATTTGAATGTGTATCAAAATGAAGGGTCTCTGAAAACATCTCGGAGTTAAATGACTTGTGCTTTGGAAGAGTGATCTGCTGAATCTGTCGTGTCAGAAACCTCAACAGAATTCGGCTCTCGGTTCTGTGCAGGTTTAGCTGAGCAGCATTTGCAGCTACAGACTCTCAGAGGACAAAGCTGCCCAGCTGAAGAGGAAAAAAAAACATCATCTGCATTCACATGGAATCATGCAGACAATAGACAGCAAACTAGATGTCATTTCAACTGTTTGCCGTCCCAATTTACAACCAAATATGACAAAACTCCTCCAATGCTTCACACAGTTGCAGGCTTTAGTGAACCAAGCGAATGCATAGGGCCCCATGACCAGCAGGAGCCTCCCAAGAGTGTCTGATTTTTATCAGTCTTTTTATTTGGATGATATAGTAATTTTATCATGCCAAATAATGAAAAATGAAAATCAACACCAGAACACTCTTGTAACCAAATTTGCTACTATTCAATATTAAAAATCTAGAACGGTAAAAACATGCCAGGCTGACTTTGGTGTGATGTCAGCAACACAGCTGTGCAGAATTAGGGGAAGCCGTTGACTTTGCCAAAAAAGTAATTGAGACATCGCCTGCTTTCCAAGTTCACAAAACTATGATTTGCTTTGGGCCCCATACCGGCCTGGACCAGCCCTGCGCAATGGACAACAAGAAGCTGATTAATTTTGATGCAACAATACACTGCATGGTATTTACCACAGCCTGAAAAACTACTGTGAATCAAACGAAAAACTGATACATGATAGGCAATCAGCACAGACCGGATTGTCCTCCAAAACAGTTAGTTAAGGAGGAAATCTGACTTTTATTCTAAGTTTGCGGTAGAAAATCAGAAGAAAGCTGCATTTCACAGCTACATCCATAACTAGAATTATTATATAAAATGTCAAATGTCAATTTCATTCCATTATTTGTAAACAATACAACATCACCATAGCAACACATCGTCATGGGTGTTTCGTTTTGCCTTCCTTTAATTCCATCAGACTGTTTTTTTTCCTGTGCCGTGCCTGAATCCATGTGAATGCAGCATAAGTCTCATGACAAAAAAAAAAAAGGAAATAGATTAAAATAAACAGTCTTTTTAAATTTGTTAATGTGGACACTAAGTGGCAGGTGTTGACAACTGATCCATCCAAATCTCCCCCGCTAAGGTTGACATCGATTAAATGTACAAAAGCAGCTATTAACTTTTGCGGTTTTGATAACATGAGATCACCCATTCGTCCATGTCATCGACTTGACCTTCATAACCAGCTTCTGTTTTGGGTGTGTGGTTTTGCATGAGCCGTTCTCCCTGCCATGACCAGTGGTGTAATGGTAGCTGCAGAAGTGGCTCTCCTGTGACCGCTGCTCCGCCCTCACCTTCCTTCATGCGCACACAGACACCAACCATCTGTGCAGTGACACACTCTGATACAGCAGTAGATGTTTCAGAGCTTGTTGTGCCGGAGAATCATGGCAAAACAAAAAAAAAAACAACCAAAAAAACCCCCAAAACAGGTGTTTGTC
>JAQLOL010000006.1:26104256-26132207 GCA_029783665.1 Naso thynnoides | reverse complement strand
TTTTTTTCTGGTTATTCATGTTTTCTTTCAACAGAAAGCAGAGATATGTCTAAAAAACTTAAATGAAACAGCTGTTGGAGGCTAAATATTTCAGTTTCAATAATGTGGAGTTATTCTCTGAGACATTTTTGTAAGTACCCATCAGTGTATTTCCATGTAACCATTGTAGGGTTGAAATAAATTGTGTTTCTTTTTCTTTCATGAAAGTAATGGCTTTCTAAAGCTTAAGCGACCTAACGTACTGAGATGTGTGACACAGTGCTGACTTGTACTGACTGTTCAAGGCCTGGATTGTCATATTTTAGCTCTTTTTTCCTCTGGAGCTTCAACAAAATGTCTGTAATCTGCGTTCAGTGTTACATTACACCACACACGACTGTTAAACCCTGATGTTGGATGATTAGAAACCTGGCTATAACCTCATTAAAGATAAAATATGCATTATGAACAAAAACGAACAAATGGCAAACAGTTTATACTGTATAGAGGCTTTGCAGTTATACATGTCTATACTTTACAAAACTACAACTACAAATTTGTTATGCTTCAGTAACATCTGTTGCTAATTCGTTTTTTGCGTTAAGGGTTTCTTTTAAAATATAACAAACAGCTTTCTGTTTAATCCTAAATTGGAACGAACGGTTAGCCAAAAACGGTAAGTTCAACAATGATATGACAATTCTCTTTTGAGACTAACTACAGCTACTTATAAATGCTTCTTAAATCTCATGGGAGCTGTAATGTTTTAATGTTAACAAAAACATAACTACCATATCTGTTAAAATGATTAAAATTCAAACCAAAATTATATTATAGGTACACATTTTGCTTATAATATAGACAGAAATCTGCTGTCATGTTATTTTTCAGCCTTTTTAATGATGAAAGAAACCAACTGTGCAAAAATACAACATCTGTAGGCTGAGGCTTGCACCAGGTTTTGTTTTGTTTTGTTGTTGTTTTTTTAAAACTAGTAAACTCTGCTGTCTAACATAGTACAAAAAGACATCCATTTTAACCTGATAAATGAAAAAAAACAACAGATATGCAGCAGCAACATAACAGCCAGCTAACAAGCTAACATGATCCCAGCATGAAGTCACTGTATTAACATTCAGTCACAACGTACGTTGATATTACTTAAAATTCAAAATCCTGCAAACAAAACTTTCCAAAATGACCCACTCAAATGTCTTGACGAGGTTTACACCCGGGCCAAGCAACCGTGTCAACAGAGTCGAGCAGCCACAGAGCAAGTGTGAGACTCGCATGAGACGCAAATTTCACGCACGTCTGCAGCCAAGCAGCACCTAGAGAGTCGCAGTCTCGCCTGTTTTTTTCCGTGAGCCGAGCATGGTTCTCTCTGACATCATATCAGCAACAGTCACTAAACTTTCAATGCATACATGACTTGCTAATATTTTTAAAGACAAATCGGGCCAAGTGAAGAGGGATTGAAGGATATTCAGTAATTAATACGGTTGAGCACGCGCTTTTCTGTCAAAACTAAATATGTATTAAATTTCTAATAGAATGACATGAAAAACATTTTATTATTGATTGGAATTATCAAAAAAAAACCCTCCATGTAGAATGACTGGGCTGGCAGAAGCAGCACTGAAGCAGGAATGCTGCCTGTGTGGACAAGATGCAGCAGCTCCATCACGCACACGGGCTGCTCAGGTACACCTAGGATGTGTTGGCCTGGGCATCACTGGGAGATTAGTTTTGGATTAAACGACCTTGTTGAGGTGGGGGACCTTCGTCATCACGTCTGAAAGAATGAACACTTGGTTAAGACCAGAGAGGGATTTCAATTTTGGTTAACAGAAACAGTGACTGTGGAAGAAGATTTAATTGAAGAATTTTAGGAAGCTCTTTTTAAACACTGCTAACCCAGAGCTAAACTGTGCATCTCAAAAAAAAAAAAACAAGGCCATCAGACTGTTGGTCATTCAAAGCCTTCTATACAGTTTCCATTTGTTCAACATTTGTTCCATGAAAGTCCTGCAGAGTCATGAGAGGTGAGAGAGTACAATGCATAAATAAAGATACTAGAACCACCTACGGCCATGATCAACAACTATTCAATGTGAGACAATTAATAAAGCATTGATACATTTTCAGTAAACAGGCCGATGTGAATGGTGACTGCTTTTCTCTGTCTTGGTGATGAAAACAAAGGTGAACCTGTGTCATTATGAGCAGTGATACGTACTTCGAGTCATCATTTATGCAGCATGGTGTTTAATACAAAACATATACAAAAATCTTTCATTTTTTCACCGAAAGGAGAATATTTTGGTCGTCATGTGCAACTGAAGCAGCGTCGGTCTGAAGTAAAGAGCATTTTAACTCTGG
This sequence comes from Naso thynnoides, assembly GCA_029783665.1. NCBI lineage: Eukaryota > Metazoa > Chordata > Actinopteri > Acanthuriformes > Acanthuridae > Naso > Naso thynnoides. Next base: position 26,129,846 of record JAQLOL010000006.1, on the reverse strand, counting down.
ATAAGCCAAAGTTTGTAACCTTTAAGGCAGCTTTGAGGCAAACACTGAGCTGAATGTAGCTAAGAGGCTTTCTGCCTGTGACTTATGAAGAGAGGCATCATAAAACTTGCTTGCTTGCTTCGACCTTACATAATACACCTGCAGGTAGAATAACATTGACATGAGGTATAAAGCCCAGTTTTCCCAAACAGGGGATGAGAAGACAGATGAAAAAAAAACGCATTATCAAAAAAACAGAAAATACCTGTAGATATTGTATTTTTTTTCATTTGGTAGTTTCATGTGGGCAGCCCTCATGTCTGATGTCTGGCCATCTGGCCCTGCTTCCCTCCATGGGTTTGGATTTAAAATGAGACTTGTACTCCCTCAGTTTATTATCTCTGGCACTGCTGTTTAATCTCAACTAAATTCTGTCACAGGGATAATAAGAGCTTACGACACCCTTGAGATGTTCTCTGTCACTTCGAGGTCCCTCCTGTTGTTCATCAGTGCCTACTGAGCGATGATAGTGGTGATCAGTGCTGAGTGATTTTCATTTTCGCTAATCAGGATCTCCTTCTAAGTGCCTGCATCACACTTACTTGCATTGCATTTAAAAAGAATATTTCTCTTCCCTGATGTAAGCAGTGCTGTCGCCCACAACACACAGACGACAGCAAAGTTACAGCTGATTTTGTTCGGGTATTGGAGGTTTATTCTTTGGGCATAGCCTAAAAATATTTCCTCAGTTTGTTAGCTTGACGCGGTTAATGAGATGTTTACACAAATAAAATCAATTCAAATCACAACAGCAGATTTGTAGAGGACATTAGTCAGTTGTTTTTATTCTGTAATCTATTATTCCATGGTTTTGCATGTCTTTTATCTTCTTAATTGTTAATTTCCACAGTATAGCTTTTCATTACAGAGGACTACATGTTGTTTTTGTTTTCCAATCAGATGCAATCAGATGGAGATAATTCTGACTGAGCGAATTTTGCGCACAGCAAAAGCATAAAACAATCAGAAGGACCCTACAGTAATCATCTTAATTTTAAAAATGCTGTCACTCTGTGTAATGAGTCAGCAATTCGTATCGTCTCCAGTCAATATGCACATCAGTTTGTTGGGCCTCCTGCCTCACGAGTAACTTAAAGCCTCATTTAAATGCTTGAAAATCTCATCCAGCCTCACACACTCCTCCCTGCATGAAGAGTTCTCACAGATCTTAATCAGTCAGAGAGGGAGTCAGTTGTCAGCATCACTCTGCTTCCTCGCGCTCAAAAACAAAATCCGATTCTGTGGTTCATGTTATTTTAATGGTGGTGCAGTGCCACACTGTGGCAGAGCTCTGATGGAGGAGGCAAACATGAGAATTATTAAAGAGACTCTATCGAGCTGAATAAGGTCAATGCAACACGCAAAAAAGAAGGGCAGCAGATGGAAAATAGAACCGAAGTACAAAAGGAAAGCAGCAAAAATAATAATAGTTGATAAAGGTTAAGACAATAAACAGTTTTGACAGATTTTCAGCTGACCAGTATGCACAACAACACACATTATTATAGTATGTGACTCTAGCATTTAAGTCTATCAATACCAATTTGATTTCCTTCTTAAATTTACCAAATTTAGAAAAAATGATCATACATGCATAACTTTATGACAGTCTGCATATTAGTCCAATATTTCAAGTCGTCGTGTTTTTGTAACCTATAGATTTTCAGCTGTACAACATAAGGTGGAAATGAACTGAGTAATTGCACTGGGGCACTAACTGATGTGGCTTCATTAGAGACTGGCTCTTTAAATGCTTCCTACGATCCTCACAGAGCCACTACAGTCTGTGAGAGTCCGTCAGGCGGTGTAGCACTCGAGTGAGAGTCATCAAAGATTAAGGGAGGTCACCATTTCTGTTAGACACACTTATTCAGAAGTATGCAGTGTTTTCCAATGGGATGCCTGGCAAAACTGAGTATACTCAAAGATGAGATGCACATACTTAAAAAAGCTCTTTTTTATTTAATGCAATGCAGAAAGGAGTTTGAAAAGCTACACACAGCTTAACACGATCAAAACTGTTTGCTGGTGTTACCTCAGGGCATTGCCCAGATGAGACCTGCTTATATCAGTGTTGGGCAAGTTACTTCCAAAGTGAACTATATTAGATATTACTAGTTACTCTCATTTGAAAGTAATAGGTTGCCCTAAAATGCTACTTTCTGTGTAGAGTAATATGTCACTGATTATAGTACGTTTGCATTACTTTCACCAAAATAACCACAGAAGTTTGACTAAGCTTTAAAAATGGAAGCATGTGCTCTTCCTCTTCCCTGTCTAGCACAGCAGTGCTGTTTGCCGCACTTTGAGTTTACAGCTCGATCACATTGACTTTGCCAGTAAACAGGAAGACAGCTGTTCCAAATGTGAGCATGTTTTAAGCTTAAATATTTGCAGCGATCCCCCTGCCGCAGAAAAACCTAATGGCGTCTCCATCACCCTGGATGGTGTGTGCAATTACGTGTGACACAGCAGAGTAACTTTGATGGCTATTTAAATCTCCAGACACGCCAGCGTTATCAGTCAGGATCAACATCAGAGGATCAAAAAGCTATGTTGCTAATTTCAGTCTTGCTGCAGTGATACTACTGTGCGCATGAATGTTGCAGAAGGCAGCCTCTTAGCACCACTGTGGGTCATGCAGAACTTAAGTGGTTAAATGTATGCATTCTATGCATTCGGTCTAAACATGCAGCCATCATTTGAATGCCCCCTGCATTGCCATATTTAATTTACTGGCCAATATAAAGTGTTTCTGTCATTGATATATTACACATTTCTGGCAGATTACCTGTGCTGGACAGTGTCCTACTGATTTCCGTGGATTTTTTTTTTTTTCATAAATTTTCAGTGACACTGAGTCTTATCACATGCAGTCTGATATCAGCTGTCGTCTGAGTAGCTGGCTCAGTACTGTACCTGAGGAGCCTGTAAAGAGAAATGCTTGTGTTGTCCATCCTGACATGTAGATTTGCGGTATCTCCCTCAGTGAGAGCACTCAGTGAGAACCCCCCCCCACCCCCCCGCGGCACCGAATGCATGCCACATGATTTATTGTGCCTGTTAAAATGCAAATGAAGCAATGGGTCGAGGAAAACAAGTGTTGTTGCAACACTGTAGTTACCCATAAGCACACAGAGCCGTGCACGCGCCTGCTATTTTGATTGCAGCCATCAGAGAAAATTAAGGGCTGCATATCAGGGAGCAGCCAGGGAGAGGAAGATAGCAAAAATACATAAAATGTCTAGACTGACCACAGGCTGTGATCTCATTTGAAATTGTAACTGTCATACAAGTGCAGTAAACACAATGTTTGAGAAGCAGAAAAATAATTTTAAGTGAAACGTTATCAGTCATTGCAAAGTCACTACCACAATTTATGTCTGCAGGGTTTTCAAAAAGTACAGGTGCAAATCATGAGCCGTGAAGGCCGGAAATCTGCAGGATTCTGAGATCCGACTCTTTTGAAGTCTGCATTTAAACACTGAATATGTGTCAACAACGCCGTCCCACTTTAGAGGCCCGGGGATTCATGGCCAACTCTTGCCCTCATTTGTGTCAGTTCATTGCTTAATGGTGCTCTGGAAATTCTGGAAGTTTTACATTGATATGTCACTGGTGAATACGTGATATAAACTGGACCAACGTAACTGCAGGATGTCAATGACAGAGGGTAGAGTTCAACTTTATCGCCTGGCCTCAGGTGCTTTACTCAAGGGTTTTATTTTTCTGACAACATTTGACTCCTGCCCTCTTCAAAAAACGGGAACTGCAAATCCGTACATTTTCAAAATAGGCTTGCTGCTCTAGTTTTAATGCACTTGAGGGGAATTGTGCATGATACGTATTTGCATTATTTGCACTAACTTCAGCGAAATGGTAGAGACAGGAAAACATAGAAAAGACAATTTCTCGGTGTATCCATCAGTGCCTATCACATACAACAGACGTAACACGACAAACGCACCTCATCAGGAGCGACATTAGCCTGTGCGTTGACACACTGATGCTGGAGGGACGTTTTAAAGCGGACTCTGCATCTGGTTCTGCCTTCATGCCCTTTCAAGGTGACTTTCCAACCGCAACTCAGAGAGTCAAAAGGCACCCAGCAGCACAGTGTGGGTAAGTTGAGAAAAATTCACCTTTATCAAAAAACTTCCTCTGACACATCTGGGTGACAGCCATGGATTTTCTCATCAAACAGAAGTATTTGTAATGGCGCTTTAAACATGTTGGTCAGTTTCTCAATGGCGTCCGAGTTTTCCGCCATACAATCTCCATGAGGTCTCAGGACTTGAATGAGGAAAAGAATTTTGGAAAATGTTGTGAAGAAGTCAGAAACTTTTTTATTGTATGAGTCTACAGCAGCAATGAAAAAAAAATCACCTAATCAGAGCCAAGCATGTAAACAAATAAGCCTGCAAGCTTCAGAAACAAGACACTGCATGCTCTGCTAATGTGAATGTTTGTTTACACTGTAATGATATTTGTCACAGTCATTGATTATTTGCATTTTGGCTCCATCCATGATGCACTCTGAGTCAGGAAGTGTTCACTTAATCACAAATGCTTGTCCCGTTTGCGGTGTTGGTAAGTGGCTTGTTTCATGTTTCTGTGAAAATGTGTCTGGGCATTTAAATGTTTTTAGATAATTTAATGTCTTCTCATCATGATTTTTCTGAAGATAGGTAAATTACTGAGCAAACACTGTACTTTGCAGTTTTTATGACTCTGACTTGTGTTGATGCTTGTCGACAGCATCACACAAGTTTTGAAGTTTTAACGAAAGTGGCAATCTTGAAGACTTGAGTTTCGTTGTTTCTGATGGCACCTGTATTTGTGGGCACATTTTTGGACCTCATCCACCAGAATTCAGGCAGAAACCAAAAAATGTCGACTGTATGATGCTGTTTGATCATCAATTTCCCTTCTTTAGAACGTGAACTTTTCTTTTTCTTTTGACCAGTGCTTGTACTTGAACTGTCGTCATCTGGATGATAGTTTTTTTTGTGCGTTGATCCGTCAGTGTAAGTCTCAGGACATGAAAAGTACTTATACCGTTCGGACATAACTAAGGCTGTATTCTGAGCAAATGAGGTGGTCTGCTGAAGCACTGCAGGGCTGTTCAGTGTCATTTAATCAACATAGCCGGACCCATTGTGTGATGTGAAGTTGTGTCTTCTTTTCCTCCCAAAATCCATGGGTCATGGCCGATCGCTGGAAGACGGCGCCTTTATGTGATTGGCAACGTTTTTTGCCGCAACTGGCTGTTTTTTGTTTTTCGTTTTCTTGGGGGGGCAGTCACTGTGGCTCAGGCTGCTGCAGCCAAAACAGATGAGCCTCATTTAAAAGAGTGAGAAAACCTGCGCCAGATCACCTGATTTGATCTGAATGAAGCCTAAGAGCGAGCCTGTTGCATTAGCTCCGCTTACCCCCGGGGCAGACCAACCCCTGCTGACAGACGCAAAAGGACACATTAACTGTTCACTGCTACTGATTTAGCAAGGGAATGTCGCCACAGACATCCGGATTGTAGAACTCAACAATGCTGCAAATACAAGTGGTTCCATCAGTAGGCCCATAGGCTCAATCAACATTGTTTTACCTCACTCTTTGATAGTGACTTAACAGACATTAATGAAATGAAAATCTTTGAGATTACCACTTTAAAGAAAAACCAAAACAACTAAACACCTTCTTGTTTTCCTTTAAAGAATCCTCTGGAGATCATTTTTGCTGAGGACTCGCAGGTTGCACACATAAGATGAAAATTTGGCCATTTTTTAATTCCAGGTCTCACGGTTAAACGTGAACTGTTTTGCTTACCAGCCGCTCTGGCATGTAGTTTTCCAAGTAACAAGCCAGTGAAGTTACTCACTGACTTAGAAATTGGTCAATCACATCAGATATCGTTTCTTCTATTTTCTCATAGACTGTAGATTCATACCAGCTTGCACGAGTCTTGTGTTTTACTCGTAAAATTTGCAGTGCCTTCCTTTGTCATTTGTAATGCGAAAACATCAGATTTTCTCATAGAGAGTAAAAGTGTGCGTACTGCCCATAGTTCAGTCATAACAACCAGCCGCCTCGCTGTTTGATGCCTTTTGTTTCTGTCCCCCTGCTTGGCTTTTGTTTTGTCGTTTTAGGATCAGTTTGTGAAGTTTACAGTCATGTTGTTGCTCCTGCATTGCTCTGTGTCCAGTGAAGTGGCTTAAAAAAACTAAAGGGCATTCAAGTTGACTCAGGTCATCTTGACTGATGGCTGGAATCAGCTCTGTTCTGTATATAGCTGCTAAAGGGGCTAGTAAGAATGTGTTAGACGGGTGGGTGGGTGCTAATGTCAAGCCCTGCTGGGTTTGTAAAACTGTCATCAAATGCCAAAGCAAATGATGACAGCCACAAAAGCTGTTCTTGAAATGCAAAGCTGGAAAGCCTGAGCTGCCTTGGACCTGCAAATCCTGTTTATTCCATCCAGTCTATAAACTGCATGAGCGTCTGTTTGTGAGGAATAATCTGTGGGAGAAAATACCTGCATTTGCACTTTGGCCTCAAAGCAGAATTATAAATGTGATGACTGCCGGCATATGTTGAGATGAACGGCTGCTCAGATAACCTTATTTAACCTTAATGTTTCTTAAGGAAGTTTTTAAGCAGCTAAAGAAAAAAAAACAGGAAATGTAAGAAAAAGTCAAGAAAGCTAGTTTGCTGACTTTTTTATGGAATGTTGAAAGTTGTACTATAAGTGGAGGGCCAGCCTATGAACGGCATCTTCTATTTGACCTTTAGATCAGTATTAAAATTTTTCTGTTTTTAGGTGATGAATTGTTTATTCCAGCGCTCTGCATTTGAAACAGTGGAGTAAAAGCTCGCAAAAATTTCTGTTTTAAATTCATTTTGTGTTTTCAGCAGACAGTTAAAAGTGAAGGTCCCACTTAAAAATGTAATGTTGACCATGAGTTTTTGATATTTTCATCCAAGGCCAAAAATGATCTTGATAATGATGTATTATTTAGGGGTTACAATATGAATTATTTACACTGTATTCTCCTCGCTGATGTAACCTGAGAGACCTCAAGGTTCATTTTGAAGTATTGATTTCTTTCTTCTTTTTTTCACAGTAGAAAGTCTGAGTTTCTAATGTTTCAGATGTCTCTACTATACAGCTTGTAATGATGCTTCATTTTCAAAACGCTGCCTAATTGAAATGAAACCGTGGACCTAATCAGTGTTTGAAAAGCCTCTGACAAACAGTCGCAGGAAAAAGTTTTTATTTTTCTCCAATTATCAACGAAATAAACTGCCTGAAAATTTGCTGATGTGAAACACTGTCTCCTAGAAATCATGTTTATGTACAACTAATTTTTAAGGGCAAACCCTGATGATGAACAATAAAGCAGCACTTTGTGAAATGGAGATACTCTCTACCCCTTGAATCATAAACTGGGCTGCATTTACAGCTCCCTAAAAATGTAGATAGCCAAAGAAATGAGCTGCATGTAAAACATAATGAACAGGAGACAGAGTTTATCTGGATTTTTATCTCCTGCTAAATGTCTCTACAACAACTGGACTGCTATAAAATTCAGTACAGAAGTTCAGAAAGAATGTGCCATGTTACTCTTGTGACAAAGTACAGGACAACCACTGATGGGTTGTAGTGCTAGGGTTTATATGATATTTCTATTCGCATGAACAAAAGAATAAAGTTCTGCACACTAGCCGCTGCAGTGTGCCGACCTTCATTCTTTCTCTCATGCTGCAGCTGCAGCTCACAGGCTTTCAGAGGTGCGTTTCTCTGTATTCATAGAATTCTATCACCAACCTCTTATTAAAGAAACTAATGGAAGTTCCGTCTTCACGTACGGATTTAGATGTGTGTTTTTCAATCTTTGGAAGTTATGTGGTTTTGTGTGAAATTGAACACCTCAAGTGTGTCGGCCATGATGATTTTCAAGAGGAAATGTCAAATTGCTGCGGTGAAAGTGGAGACGAGGGTTTTATTGTGCTTTAGAATCCTCGTTTCCTGGTGGCTCCGGTGCGATTTGTCTCTCATGAGTCCCTCTGAAAGGAACGACACTCTTGAGGTCTCGATAGCTGCAACCTGATGCTGTGTATTAAAAGCTTGGCTGCATTCCTCATCAACTCTCTCCTTCTCTCTTTTCTAACTTTCTCTCTGTCCCCTCTCCTTCATGTTAAACCCTCTCCTCTCTCCTGCTGTAACTCTTTCTCTCCCTTTCTTTCCTGCCTGTTGTGCTTGTGTATCCGCTCTCCTCTCCTTGCCCTGCAGATGTCATGGGCGGTGGCTCAGGCCTGGGCACCGGAGCCATCGTAGGCATCCTCATTGTTGTCTTTTTCCTACTGCTGGTGGGTGTGGACGTCACCTGCTACTTCCTCAACAAGTGCGGACTCCTCATGTGCATTGCTGTTAACTTCTGCGGGAAGGCTGGACCGGGTGCAAAGAGCAAGGACATGGAGGAGGGCAAGGCAGCATTCACGTAAGTAAACCTTACAATTGATGAAATTATGTCTATACAGATGTGCTTATCAAGTTTTGGGCATTAATTCTGATAAAAATTCCAGCTGCAGACATGTTAAAATTCACAGATGTCGTACTGAAAACAGCATTTCTGTTTTTATCAGTTTACCCTTGTTAACATCTAATCATGTCAAACTTCAGCTATTGCATGTTGGCCTCTGTTTGATTAAAACTTCTGTTCAACAAATTGAAGCGTCTCTCTTTGTGCCAGCTATGAACTTCACAACAAAGAACAACAAATAAATATTTCAACTAAACAGCTCACAATAAACAGATTTGTTGGGAATGAATCGTGTACAGATTTGATATTTGGCACCAGCATGTCACTCGCAGCAAGCAAACACTTTAAAGCTGAGCACAATCAGAGAGCAGCATAATGATAACAGACAAGCCCCCCGGGGAAACCTACAATCAGAGGCTGCATGTAAATGCAGGTGGAGGATGATCAAATGTTGGAATGAGAGAGTGTTTGACAGCTTAGAAGGAAAAAAAAAATGAAACATTCTGTATCAGAATATCTATAAAGGATTGTTCCTGTGTTTTGTGTTGTGTACTTAGATTGTTCCAAATCTTTTTAACAATATTTTAACCCAGAGAAATTCTGCATTTCATTTAAAGTAATGTCACGTTTCAGCTTGTTGCCTGTCGCTGCAACTTATAGTGTAGCATCCGATGATACATCAGAGAATTAGGAAAGAATTCAGCTGTTTTCATTAACTGGTTAGGAGCAAATTAACCAGGATATGCTAAGTGTAAAGTGTGAAATGTGCACAGGAGTGCAGTGTATGAGCGACACTGGAGCTTCCTGTGATATTAAACAGATCTACAGCAAAAGAAGCTGTGTGCTGGTTTGCTAAACATGTTTTTCTGACAACAGAAAAGATGAGTCTAAGGAACCCATTGTTGAGGTGAGAACGGAGGAAGAACACACCCCAAACCAAGAAGGAGGAGGTCCCACTGAGCCCAACGAGACCACGCCTCTGACAGAACCTGAGTGAGTATGAAACAACACGATCTTCAGTCTGCAGCATGTCTTCGAATTGGTTTCATACTTTGTGATTTATTGCTGGGGGCCTAAAAGTAACATATTTGCTAGTCACCACACATACATTGTTATGAGTCTCTAACTTAATATTATATTATTATTAGATCAATTTAAACACCCATAACAATGTATTGTAGTTACCCTGTAGTTTCTATTGATACCCATGTAAGCTTTTCACTCCAAAATGTAGCAGCTACTAAGCAACATGTCATTAGACATTAGCATCCTAATTCCGAAATGTCAACAGTTCCTCTGTAGTTAATTGTTGTATTATTTTTTGTTTTCCCCTTTACAAATATTTTGTTGCAAACCTTGTGATGGTGTAGAATTAACTTTTCCACTGCAGCACAGTTTCGCTCACTCTGCCTTGTTTATGCCCTGACCTGCACTCTCCCTTTTCCTCTGGATTTCTTTTCTTGTCCTTTTCTTTCTGTTCTTCACTCTTTTGGCTCTACGCGTCCTCCACTGTGTCCAAATCCCACTCCTCCCTCTACTCCTCTGTTTGTCCTCCTCCTCCCCACCAAACAGGCCTGCTGCTGCAGACACCGCCTCCACGGTGGTAAACTTGCTCTCCTCCACTGCCACTAACTCAGTTGCTGAGAGCTTTAGCACGGCACAGAGCAGTCCTGCTAGCGAGATCACCAGCGCCTCCAGCCCAACCAAAGCCAAGTCCTCCCCCATAAACAATCCCACCGCCCAGTCCAGTTCGCTCAAAGCTAACACCCAACCTGATGTTGGGCCCCTGGTCGACCTGAGTGATACGCCTAAAGTTCCCCCCTCGTCCAACTTGACACCCTCTGAGCCCGTCAGCCCGCCCTCTGTAAACTCTGACATGCCACAGAGCGAGAGTGACGCAGTCAAAGCCTCTGACAGCCACCAGAATAAGGACTCACAAGTAGATGGCCCGGCCAAGGATGCAGCCATTGCCCTGAGCACAGACTCCACCACACCGGCCCAAAATGAGTATGAACACTCCCATATCCCCATTCCTCAACCTCCTCCGCTTCTGCTCTGGTAGCATCCCAGTATTTCCCAAAATTTGTAGTTTTTTGTTTGTTTGTTTGTTTGTTTGTTTGTGTTTTCCACCCTAAAACTTGTCTCCATCGGAACAGATATTTTTGGAAATGGGTGTTTTACAAAACAAACACTTAATCACTTCCCAATATTAAAAAAAAAAAAAAAATTCCAGACAAGAAGGTGGTAATAAAGTCTACATCAGCAACACGTTAAAAATATCATAGAAAAACATTTTAATCACGCAATAATAGCTTATTACTTATTTATAGCCATATGACACCAATTCTTTACCTTTTTTTTATTAAACACCATTTAACATGTGCAAGCAATTACAATGAAAGTGAAGTTTAAAAAAAAAAACTGCATTGAAACATTTTTTGACTCTTGATGAGATCCCAAAATATCAAGACAAAAACAGTGTTTTTCAAAAATATTCACAGATGTGCAGAACTTACGGCCTAAAATGCAGACGCAGAGGTTTTGATATCAGCCTTACACATGACACCGAGATCAAAAGGTTTCTCATCTTCATTACATTGTGAAGGAGCTCAAGTGTGAAAAAGTGAGCATAAAAATAACATCAGAACGCGTCAGTCTCTCAGGCTTTCATCAGTGCCTCTGAGCGCTGCTGCCTCTCACTAGATGCTGTCAGTGTTGCCTCATGATTTCCTGAAAATGTTTGGCAGCGGGCTGGTACCAGTGTTCAATAAATATATATTTATATATTTAGTGGGCAAAGATCTAGAGGCAGAGACACTCATATCTCCACTAACAACAGCCTCATTATCCCTGTGTTGCAGTTTAAAGAGGGAGCGCATCTGTGCCCAACACATGCCCCAGTTTTTAAAAAGCTGTATGACAAGCTTGTGTTACTGTAATTTTTTCTCCAGAAGTATTTTCTGGAGGTAAAGATGTCTTTCAGGGTAGAAAATGCTTGTGTAAAAACAAATTTAACTGGTTTATGATTATTTTGGGAACATTTTAGGGTGGAATATTCCTTTAAAGACGCCTGACATTGTTCGTGAAAGTTAACCGCGAAAGAATACAGTCCTCTGGGATGCCACCAGTGCACGCCTGTCTTCATTCAACCACCACCTCCACCCTTCACCCTCCACCTGTTTGTGTGCTCACTTAATGGAGTCACTTTCTTCTGCCGTACAGCTTCCTCTAATCTAATCCAAATTATCTAACTACATCATAGTGGGCAACATGTAGCTGGATGATGCTTTTTGCTTTTACAGCACACTCCTCGTGCGGTGTTGGCGCACAACTTTGAGGAGAACGGTGTTATTATAACCGATAGATATGATAGTCAGAACATTGACAATAAGCTCCAGGCTCTTCAAATCAAATGCCTTTCCATCTTCTCCGATCAGTTTTCATGTCTTCACAGTTTTGTTTCGATTGCTGACGTTAAACAATCATGAGTCTCTTTAATCTGTCTTCCGCGTTCCAGTCAATGAACTCCACAGAATGAAATCCACATATGACTGTAGGTAAACAGAAACCACACGGCTGAAAAGCGTCCAGCAAACAGATCTGAGTTTGTGTTAGCTGGTGTCTGTGAGGAAAAAGATTAACTTTGAGTTGGCTGCAAAACCCGAGAATGAGAAACTTCACCATGAAGAGTTGAGAGATTTCTTTTTCTGGAAAACTCTGCAGAGATTTCAGCCCGTCCCAGTTGTGCAGGGGTGAATTAGCTTACTCAAGTAGATGAAATACTTGTCACAAAGTGACCCCCAGCAGCACCACTTCCCTTCAACGCTGCATCTTCTCCATTCTGATAAAGGATAATATATATTGAAGACCAAATAAAATGCCAGTCTCACAACCTCTAAAAGACACCCGCTGTTTTCTGTATGAACTCTAGTGGAGAGACCTTACTTCAGTGGCGCTCTGATGGATTATTACGTGGAGGTTTCTCCCCAGGAGTCTGCAGATGTTCTCGATTCCCGATACCCTGTGAGGATGATGAGAAATTTGTGGCAGAAGATGAATTACAGAGGCTCACTGACAATCAGTCCTCTTTTTCCCCCTCCTTCATCTCATGCTTTCCTCTCTCCGATGGCCATTAGATGATGGCAGTGATGAAGTACGGGGAATGGAGAGCTAGTCGGATGCAGGGCCCTTGTCAACTCGACATCACCTTGATATAACCAACCTTGTCATTGGAGGGATTTTTCTTCATAGCTCTTTGACAGAACCGCAGCTTGGCTCTCCCACTGATTTGTCAGAATTCTTGTGGGTTTATTGGATTTTGGGGGGACAAACTCCCATTTTTCTCTCTTGAGATGTATTTTTGAAGATCTTTCCATGACTGTAAACCCCTGCAGATCACATACATAATGTCCATCATGATGTTTCTACTCACCATGTTTAAAAAAAGTTTCAAAACCAGGTTTCAGTCAGTCAGTTTAGCTTTGAATTGCTCCTGAGGTTCTCTCATGTTTCATTAGAAAAATATGCTGGACAGTTCTGAAAGGCTGCAAGCCCCAAAAGTACATTAGTGTTAAGTATATTTAACTTCCATTAAAGTGATGAAGTGGCCATTGACCTGAAAGTGACATAGATGGAAATAGTACTGCAATGTAATGGCAGGACTAGGGCCAAATGAAATCCGTTTTATTTTTTCCCCAAATTCCATTTTTTCCATTTAAATTTATTTTTAATTTATCTTTACACGTATCTACACGTTTCCAATCAACAGTATGTTGACAGAATTTGCAAAACAGCCTATCATCTGGCGCATAGAGGTCGTCCCGAACCTGCTCGGCCCTGTATTTTTGGGTAAGTGACGAGTTTCGAAGATTCATTGCCAACTTTGCCAGTATCTCGGTTGGCTGCTTCGACATGCTTACGTTGTTTGGAGGGGGTGCAGGAGTGTTCGCGAAGTGACGTACGGGTGGTCCCGCACATTAGCGACCCTCTCGGAATGCTCTCCCCAGATAAATGTTCCTCCTTCTTTCGAAAACAGAATTTCAGTCAGATTACGGTAAATTTCGTGATATTCCTTATTTAACAACAGATTCTGTTTTCATTGGCCAATTCCGCGATTCTGTCCGAGATTCCATAATCACAGAAATTCCAGGGCCCCACTGGACTGCAACCAGGTACAGAAGAGAGGGTTCAATGTGGATTCTCCCACACTTTTGTAGAAAATGTTTTGTGTTATCACTTGTTGGCGAAACCAGACCTTTTTGTTGTAAATCTAATAGTATATAATAGTAGCCTATATAATATAGTAGCTGAACTAATTTAGCCTGACATTATAGACCAGATTTCCACTTGTAAACAAAAATGTTCATTTGAATAAACTTTACTGTGGGCTAAGGCAGATTGGGATGAAATTTGCCAACAACATTCATGCTTGCCTTAACCTTCAGGTCATTTGTCAAGTTGTCATGCCGACAGTTGCTCCATGAAAAGAAAAATTGTTTGTGGGATATAAATATGATTTCAGTCTTTAGGTGATGCTAGCTGAGCTTTAGACCTCTTCCTTGTTTACATGGATTATTTTTATTTAAAGCAAACTCAGGGACCAGCATTTTCAAAGATCAAACCACGTATGAAGACATTTATACGAGGCTGCTTCAGGGTTGGATGTATTTTTGAGGCCTGTATGTGGGGCAGTTTCTGGCCTAACTCTGGAATGCCTGCAGAGCCTGTGCTTTATATGTGTTAGCAGGACAGAGACGAGTATCTATTTAAAAAAAAAGACAATGAGAACAGTGGAACAGATGACAGTAAAGCACCACGTTTTCAAAATGGAGGCCGCATTACCAGAGTATGCATTCTAGCAAGGGAGCATATGCTAACCAGAAAATGTTCGACTTAAGTGAAGTACGGCTTTAAAGTCTCTTTCCATTGTGTCTTGGCTCAGTCCAGACGGCGTGTAATCCTCTTGTGTATTGTAGTTTGTGTTGTAGGTTATGCCTCAGTCTTTCATGCCTTTATGTATTGTGCCTACTGTACCAGCCCTGTCTCATTCCACATCAGCATTCATTGTTCCTTGAAAATAGCTGTGACATCCATGTACTCTTATTTGATGTCAGGCTAGGATAGCGAGCTTGATCCCATTATGTGTGAAATGCATTCAGTTCCAGGAGGGAAAACAAATTCCCTCAAAGCATCGTGCATGTTTCCATCCCATTTTTTCTCTCTTCTTTCTTTGAAAAATGACACAAAAGGCAGCTCAGAGCAGACAGTTTAGCTGTGAGAGAAAGACTTAGTGATTCGCTTTAACGGAATCTCCTTTCTTTTTTTTGTCTCTCTCTGGTTCTTCCTTGCTCCTGTGTTTGTCCCCACAGCGGTAAGACTGTGAAGGATGATAACACCAAAAGTGAGACGGAGGTGAAGAACGCCACAGCTGAGGTGAAGACCGTTCCCAACGAGGCTCCCCAGACGAACGGCAATGAAAGTAAAGCGTAACGTCCTCGCCCGAGAGCAGCAGAGAGAAGAGGGTGGCTGGGGTTGGGGAGGGCGGTTGGGTTTGTAAGGTTAAGGGGGGGGTCACAGTCACTGAAACCTCAAAGCAATGACACACACCACCCAATTGCATCAGAAAAAAAAAACAACAAAAAGCAACAGAAAAGGTTAAAAAAAAAAAGAAATCATGGGTCTCTTTCTGCAGTGTCTTCTGACCAGGAAAATGTAGAGACCTCATTCACAAGCCTTAGTTCCTTTACGTCAGTTTCTATTTGTGTTTTTTGTCACAGAAAAAAGAGAAATTCATACTCGTAGTTCACCTTCTCTCTTGTATGTAATAATAAATTGATCAGTTGTTAAATACGGAACGGAATCTATTTTTCTTTAGATAACCATGGTTGGATGTAGCTTTATGTCACAGAATGCTGCCCACACACGCACACACACACACACACACACACACACACGCACACACGTAAGACTGGTACATTACCAACAATACTATTGTTCATGCAGTACGGTCGTCATCGTGGTAATGGATTATGGGTCTTTCTTCCTTTGTTGACATTTTGTTGTGTTTAATAATGTGCAGACGTTATTTCCTATTTAGCTTTTTTAATGTGTTATTTCAATGGTTAGAGGTTAGAACATTAGCATGCCTGTTTTTGCAAAGTTACTGTATTTCTGTAAATGTTGCTGTCATTTGGTTCCTCTTTAGATTTTTTTTTTTTTCTTAAATGTTGTCTCCACGTTGTTCGGGCTCAGAAATCATTTTGCTTAAGTTATGAGAAGCAGAAGACAAAGGAGAAAGATGAAACGTGCTTTCAGAGTCAATGTTCATTCAGGGGTTTCAACAATGTCTCCCTAAAACGTTTGTTTATACAGTGCATGAAATGTTTATTGATAAATGGTACATTATGAAAGAAACACAACTTCTGCAAGAAACATGTTCACTAGCACATTTTTTTTTGTTTGTTTGAGGCTTTGATGATGTAGGCAGGTCATCAGGAAGGATCAGTGATTGGATCACAGATTTAGCTGTTGGTACTGAAGATGATCTGTTGATAGGACCGGCTTGATCATGAAATGAAATTAACATGGATGCAGAGAGATTATATAAACATTTTTAACGCTGCATTAAAGTGGCTGTCCTCCTGAAAAATCTTGAGCCAGGTTTAATTTTTTAAAGCGCTCTCTTTGTCCTTTCATGTTTATTGCTACAGTTTTTAGTTCTGCTACTTAAATGGCTCATTATATTGGCTGCAGTAACATAAATGTGTGCATGGACATGTTTAAAATGACTGAAAGGAGCCTCGCCAATCATCAAAGTACAGATACATCAATGCAGCAGGCAATAAAGGAGTCACTTCAAAGTGCTGATCAGCTGAACTTTTGAAAAAGGCATTACACAAGTTTACTTTTTAAACAAAAATCAAGATGACATTATGTTTCTTTCAAAATGCATTTGCTGTTTCATACGAGCTGTATAAAAACGTAATTTTTAGGAGACGGCGTTGAGTTGGGTTTGGGGTGATGAAACTGTCACATTAAATATTAAAGCCTTGTTCCTTTTTAGAGGCCAAATCCCTCAACGTTCCATTTCAAGACTGAATCTGACATATAAGGTCAACCAGGTGCCTCGTTTCTGAGGGGGAAAAAAATCGCCTTATTTTGTCTAAATTTGACGGAAATTGCTGATGTGTCTTTTGTGTCTTAAATGTCCCAAAATCCACTAGTTTTTATTGTTCATACTGCTTTCGGTCCTCATCAAATCATTAAGTCAGTGACCAAAGGCTCCAGTTGTTTTCATGTGGTCATTTTTAACTGTCTGAGCTGGACCAATGACAAAAGAAGCTACTGGATATAAATAATGGAAGCCAAGCCTAAAGTCCATTGACATCTAGTGACTATAAGTCAATAATCTGAATAAATTTGCCAGTAACATTGTTCATTGTTTTGTATGTATTGTGTGTTTGAATTAAACGGCAGAACTCTGCCTGCTGGTCATTTTGACCTCATGAGTTGATGAGGACCTGCTGTTAGTTTTGTCTCTGTGAAATTCAGGATTAAGACGTTATGCTGAGGTGAATCTTCTGTAGGTCGTCTCATTTCAGGAGCTTCTAACCTACTTTGTTTAAAGGGGCTGGCTCCTGTCATGGGACATGTGTGATGAGTTGTTAATATTGTCATTTGGTTTTCTGTAGGTCAGTGTGAGAATACACCTTCATCTAATCTCTTTCACACACAAACACCTCACTTTTTTCCAGAGGTCTCCTCTAAGCATTGCTGACCAGTTTTTTGCCTGACAGGTTTGGCCTTATCAGGGACTTAAAAGGCCGCAAATGCTCTGCGAAAACATTTTTGTCAGAAGATTCGGAATCGGGAATAATGGAGTTTGTTGAAAGACTAGACGCCGACACACTTGTCGAGCAGTCTCACTGCATGACACCAATCTTGAATCTCACATTCAGTTTCTTTTCTTGGGCTGAACATCTTTACCTTCTGCTCTGGTTCAAAGTCATTGTTCCTTTACTGTGCTCACCACTATTACTCACTGCTTCAAACTGATGTCCTAAAGGCCTTGACTCGCTGATTTTCTCCCACTCAGAGTGACCGAACATCTGATGCCCTCAGTCGTTGTCAGTGTGAGTGTGTCTCCACTGCTTTTTTTTTTTTGCATTTCAGACTTTGTTTTGTGCCTACAGTGATGTGACATGTGTTGTAGGTTAAATACATTTTATAACTTGTTAAGAATTCTTCAGAATGTTTACACTAAGTCCACTTACTGGAAAATTTCGGGAAAATGTCTGGAATGAGCCACAGTTGGCCTATATGTTTTCTCTCTATCCGTTACACCTGGTCAAAAATTTGACATTTGTTTGGAGTTTTGGCGAGTTTAATTTTAATAGGCCTAATACTAATTCCAAGGACTACGTTCAGTACATTAACATGATGCTAGAGAAAGTCGATTTATTGTGTTAGCCCGGCTAAAACTGGACTCTTAAAATGCATGAAAACATGTTAGTCTGAAATTGTACTAATTCAAATTTCTTAAAACACACCCAAATAATGCGATTGGCAGTCGATTTATTCCCACATGCATTCACTTCAGCCGGGCTCAGACTGGCCTAAGCAATCTGCGCATGATCGATAGTACCTACGCTGTCTTTGACCCGGAACTCCAACAGCTTAAATTTGTAGAAGAAAGTCGGTAAGAAAACAAGAATCCTGTAAGCGTGAGGGCTGTAGCTCTAATCATTTGTCATGGAATTTGCCAGCTGCTTGCTAACTTGTCTGTAGCTTGTGTGGCTAACTGGAAGAAGAAGGTCCAACAGCAACCAGCTGAATGTGCATATAGAGCCTACCTTAGCAGAGTTGGACAATAAATCGATGACCACTCAGCGCTTGTATACTGGAACGAGGACGGTAGTCCAATTAAACAGCCCAACTGAGGTATAACCACAGCTCAACTTAACTGCGCATGTAAACACACTGACCACTGATTTCACTGGGCAGTTTGACTGACTGGTTTACTGAGTATCTGAGAGGACTGATAACATGATCATTGTTCAGACAGCTAGCAGTATACTGAACAGTACCTGCGGCTGAGACCAGAAAGAGATTAAACTTAATGAAAAAAAAATTGTAGTCATTTCACTGCTGAAACAAAACCATGAACTGCAACAACCGTAAAAACAGGCCGGAAATTCCATTCGGTTTTGCACATGGTGGCGATTGTCATCTTTGAAAAGTTCAGCAGGGCCAACATCAGCCTGGAGTACTGGATGATTTTAAATGAGACATAACCAAACTAAACTTCTTTTAGGCTTTCGCAAAAATTGACTCAACCAAAAGAATGAGTGTTTACTGAAGAAAAAAAGGTTGCTGTTACTGTTACAAAGTCAGGTTAACTGACAGAAACACTGCCAAAAGCAAACTATAGGCTGGACAAAGGATCATATCAGCGTTTTAGGTGACCAAATTTGACTTAAAATGAGAAAGTAATCATGTGCTTTTAGGACTTTCAGTGGTCCTTTTTTTCAATAACAACACAGAATGAGAGAAAACATGGCATATACAAACCAACCAGGAAGGGAACTGGTCTACGATGTTTAAAGGAGTCTTTTTTTATGCATAGGAGGTAAATGAAAGGATTTCATAATGTTCTTGCTCAAGCCATAGTACCCTGCTGAGGATATAAGTTAGAAAACGAGTCGCACCATCGTTTTTTTTTGTACAGTGTTCCTCCTACTTTAGACTGCAAGCTAGTACACTGTGAATGTGTGAATCCATTGTGTCCTTTGTCATAGAGTTGAGCAAATAGTTTGATTGTGCAAAGATGTAGCTGATAGTTTGCAACAGATTTCCCAATGTCGACGTACAAAAGTCTGACAGCAGCAAACTGGAAAGACACAGTGCCTTTGAATAAGAAAAAGATGGCGTGCATTCCATTCCTCTCAGTGTCTGTCCATCAAAGGTCTACATCCCCCTCTTCCTGCAGATTTTGCTTATTCGTTAACTACATTTCACAGGTGGAAGTTAAGCAGCGCATTGTTCCAATTGTGTCGTATGATCACAACAGCGGAGTCAATGTGTTTTGGTATAAATGATGGTACATCCACACTGTCTTTGTCAGAGGATAATTCTGCTTTATCTTATTTTGGAAGGTTTTGCCACAAATTCTGTCGTTATGATGAAATTGTTCTGAACAAGTTAATTACAGAGATCTGGAAGAAGTGGCAACATCTCTTCAAAGAAAGGTTCAATGGAGCAAAGAAACTTGAGCAGTCAGACAGGCTGAAAGAAAAGCCTGAGTTAGCTGAACTTATGTGAAAAAGATGTGTTATTGTAATACAGAAACTTTTTTTTATCACAGTCGGCAGGAAAATGTCCGGGCTCAACTTTAAGTATCACAGCAGTCCATTAAATAGTGCTGAACTTTCATCCGTAAGATTTATGCACTGGAATTCCTCACAAAACGATTATTTTTGTGACACCCAGCACAGCTTTGTTTTGCTCCTGCACCACATTTTTGGGGGTGAATGAAACATTACATTTATGAACCCTGCTGGATCGGCACAGAGGGTTTTCACAGTGGATGCCAGGCGTACAAAGTGCACAACTGTCACACATTATCTATTCGGTTTAGACAACAGAAGAACTTAAGTTAGGTTAAACGGTTAAGTTAGGGAACATTATTTCAATTCCCAAAAGAGTCACAACATTTACATTGTAGCTTTAACTTGAGTAAGGTTGGGGAAGAATTGTGGATACACTTAAATGTTAATAAAAACAAAATACTCATCAAATTGAATTTGTCAGATTCTGTAAAATGTGAGTCCTGTATGAAATCTGGGAACTGTTTCTCAACCTGCCGTGAAGCTGCTGGGTTGCAACTTTGATGCACTGCACTAAATATTGCTGTGCATCATTAAACGCTTGTGGTGGAGTTCCAACAGATCTGTGGCCAATCTTCCTAAACCTGACATGCATAAGTAAACTTTTTAAAAAGAAATAAAAACAGTCAAAGTGATGGGGACTCAACGTGTTCCAAAACCAATGTCACCTGCATTCAAGGTCACTCACTGTCTAGTTTATTTCAAAACAAATCGATTGACAGCCTGTCTGATTGCTTGTGTTTCTTATGAGTACAATTTAGAAAAACAAGTAAAAATGTTGGCAGAACCTTTAAAAATAAGACCCATGCCGTAAACAAACAGAACTTCATTTATTTGCCACATGGAATCACATTAGAACGACATGTGGCAAATCATAACATCTACGTACACGACACACTGACACTTTGCTCAGGTCCCATATTCTCTAAAATACCATAAACTGATGGATTTGTCAGAAACAAGCATGCAAAATATATGAAATGGATAATAATAGTTTTTGATATGGAAAAGTAATGAAAGCTTCATGTATTGTATTGATCTTTTTCCAAGTGATGTGTAACTTGTCATGTTTTCTCAACTTTATACTTTTGCTCCAAAAGAAAAAATGTTTTGCCTCACAAAGCTCTGAAATGTAATTAAAAAAGGGAGAGTAAGCAAATGTTACTGTTTCTGCTGAAATACATTGTAAAAATACACAAAAAGAACCTTGTGCGCTTTTTGTTTTTGTCCAAAAAGAAGCTTGAAAACATTCTGGAGTTGCAAACACGGGACAAACTTGTGTGCAAGTTGACTTCAAAACTTGCTGTACCCATTTCTCGGCTCCTGAAATGTATTTTTGTGGAGGACGACCTGTGAGCAAGTGCCCTTGTTCAGTTGCCTCAAAAATACAAGAAGAAACAGAGGCAGCCTTGCATTTTTCTCTCTGATTCTGCCGCAAGATGCAGTCGGAGTAAAGACATCTAGCAGGTTTTTTCATCTTGCTCAGCGTTTGCAGGGAGACAAAGCAACATGAATTTTTCAGGGTTTGAGAGGAGAAAAACATCCTGCCAAGGTTCCGTCTCACTGTAAGAGTCACCCACACACAACAGTGTAACAGCCAACTGCTTCAGATTCAGTCAGACAGGAGACTCCAGCTTCTAACTCATGAATCCGGAGCTCATAGGTCAGAAATCAGGAAGCCACTCCTCTGTCCTTCTGTCCACTGTCACTGGTGTAAATACTAAAAACTGAGGAAAAAAGGAAAACAAATCTTGACTTTGCATTCTGCCAGAAATTCTTGTGTTCAATAAAGGTAAAGAAAAAAATGAAAAAGCATTGCAGAGCTTTCTTCTTTATTCCTAACGTGTGACAGACCTGTGATTTAAAATATTAACATCTTATCTGACTTAATTAAATTAAAACATTTTTGTACAAGTTTACAGGAATCAAGTATATATTTGCAGTAAAAACCATCTTTAATGTCAAATCAGTGAAAAAAAACAATATATGGTACATGTAACTGGTGTATGTATCCTATTACAAATATAACTTTAAAATGAGAATTGTAGATCACACAATTTTAAAATCAAAGCTTCCTTTGCTTTAAATCAAATAGATACTTAAAGACAGAAATAGACAGACTACCCTTTTATCCTCAATATTTATTGAATTGAGAATAATACTACAGTATACTGTGTGTTTAAGCTGTTAAGAACTGAGAACAGATACTGATAACTGTTCTGTTAAAATGTGTTTTGGATTGTGTGATTTTTCTTTTAGAACATCTGTGATTATATTAATAGTTTATTAGAAGAATAAAAGCAGCTTGTTAAAATCTTTACACTTCACAAGTTGTAGGAAATTAAATTAAAGAAATCTAGAAATTCTTTCGGAATGTTAATTTTTTCCAATTCAGCTTTTGCCATGACAGAATGATTTAGGTGTTTTTTATTATGTGGTTACTATGAAACTGGAGTCCTCCCTCTGTTCTTCTTTTCTGCCTGCAGTAAAACAGATGGGAACCACATCCATAAACACACATATAATACTTCAACTTAGATGCTTATTTTAACCAGGGTGATGTGATGATTAAGTTTCTTCCTCCCCTCTTAAAAGCTGTTAGTGTTATGTTTATCCATGTGTCATGCAGCTCTGCATGTTGACCACTAGAGAGCAGTGTGTCCCCATTCTAAACAGACAGGACCTGACATACAGTAAGCACCAATACTTAAAACAACATGCTCATGTGTTTTGTTTGCGGACTGGTTTTCCATTCATTATTTCTTCAATTCATTATGATTTTAAATATTTAGACATGATTCGGGTCAAAATGCGCTGGGTGTCAAACTCAGTCATCACCTCCCACCAGCACTGCGTACAGTTTAATTCAAAATTAGCAGCAATCACATGAACCTCTAACTGTGACACACTGAAATCTGTGAAAAAAAATTGTTGTGCTTAATGAGATCTTTATAAAGACATCCTAAAAATTTCTTTATTCTTTTAAATTGTCTGGTTTGTCCAAAAGGTGGCAGACTAGCTCAATGTAACAGAAATTGGCCACATGGATAAAAGCGACCAAAATGTTGGCTAATGTGTCTGTAAATCAGGGTTATAATCATGCATGCTCTTTGAAAATCACACGCAGCAAAACGCAGCTTAATGTTTATTTACATGTTTACTCTCTCAGTGATTTCTCAATGATTTCGCAGTCAGTTTCCTCTGCGTTTCAAACAACTCAGGAACATATTCAGCATCTAGAGAGCACCATGAAGTGTCATTTTGAATCCGCTCTTCATGTTTATCTGAACCTTGGACAAACCTTATCTGACCCTAAACAAACGGAGCAATGACTTTGCTGCCCTGTTTGGAAATCTAAAGGGGGGGTCTAAAGTTAAAAACAAGGAAAAGTTTAAGAAAATATTTTCAGATTTTTCTTCTTTGCTACATTCCACTGACAAACTTTATAATTTTTTTTCCCCCAAAAAGTGTTTGACGGCAGAAGAGCTAAATTACTTTGCAACTTTCACATTTAAACATTTAAACACGGGCAGCTAATACTATATGATAAGAGATGGGACTTCGCTGGTTCATTTCGCACATTTTGAGAGAAATATCTTCAAAGGGCAAAAGCTATTTTACTCTTGATTTTTAAGAATGTTTTTTTCTGCTTCCGTACGGCTACTAAATTTTAATGCACTTAATTACTAGATTAATTACAGATACAAGAGGCAGTGTCGAAATCATGCTCAAAAATTGCCATTTAGACATTTTATGTCATCCCTCTTCTGCTGCAGACTTCATTTGGCCTCTCTAACACTGACCACAACTTTGCAAACATGAGATTAGGGTCCTTTTCAGGGGAGCGTCCCTCCCCCATCCTATAACAATGGTCCAGTGTGGTCCCCTTTTGCCCGGGACTGATCCTACACACAGATAACTAAAGGCACAGAGTCCAGCTTCATGGCTTTACCTGCCTGCACACACATTTCCTTCTGCCGTCACACACAGGCGCACACAGCCTGTCTCACGTAAAGCTGCTTGGTACACACACCACCTATCTCCTGTCTGGGTGGGACGTTGGTCAATGTGTGGTAATGAGTTCATTAGTGAAGTGGTTAACCCATTTATGTGGCTTTTAGTTTACACTTTGTTGTTATCAAAGTTGCCATGTGCTGCATGTTTTTGATTTACAAGCAGATTTATGCTATTGTACAAACATCAGTGCAGTCTGTAATAACACGGAGAAAGTGTGTGCGGCATCTTCCACTAGTTTAAAAATGGACGTTTTCGTTTGTAGCCGGAAAAATCAAAAGGTGAAAGTGTAAAGGTAAAAGGGTGGTGGACTAAGACACGTCAGTCAATCAAAAATGCCTTGTGACTCATCCATGTGTGAGCATAAATGTCTCATGGAGTATGTGAAGGCAGCAGCCTGTAGTCATGAAGATTCTGGCGTATTTGCATGTAAAAGATACTTTCTGGAACATTTCATAATCTGGTATTTTAAAGGATAGTCTTAGTCGAATGAATTGGATCATTTTGTCAGCATTTCTATCAGCAAATACAGCATCATAAGCTGGGGTTTTTATCACCTTGATTTTAAGCGCATTTTGAAGTATTGCATTGGAAAAGAGTGATGGAGGGGGGGGAATTTTATTCCTCTAATTCGCAAAAAGTTTTTACGCCCGCTTGAGGTGGATCGTGACTTATGTGAGAAAGAGCTAATGTGCAAAATCAGAGATGAAAACACATTTGCCGAATAAGTTGTTACGTAGCAAACACTTCAAGTCATGTGACAGCTGTTTACGCTGACATCTCTCCAGTTTCCCTATAAACATGGCTGCTTGCAACAACAACAACAACAGATATTTGTGGACCAGTGAGGAGACCAAAAATTGATTGTAATTCCTGCAGATGTTTTTCCATTACAAAGGTATACGTTGTCGGAGAGACATTTGTTTTTGTTTCCAGTTTGTAACCGCTACTACTTCTACAGCCATGTTAAAGTACATTGCCTTAATCACCATCTTTTGACAAAACTAGCGCAGTTTAACTGCTTTAACCATTTGATGGAAACGCACCTAATTCACTTTTTTTGCCAGCTTTCAAAAGATTTGATTCACACTGAGATGGAAACCAGGCTACACTCACCTGAGTTAACTCTGATAATGTCGATGCTGCAGTGAAACCCAACAAACACACACAGTCTTAAACACACTTAAAGATCTTCTGTGATTAATGGCCAAGCTGTTTGCACTAAGCAGCTTCTGTCTCATAACAACTTGGTTTCCCGTTTCAATAGTTGTTTCAACATTTCCTCACTGACTTCCCCAAGAGCCAACACTTGTGTGATAACTGACAGAACTTCCTGAGATGAACCATACTGAGAGTTAAGAGAGTGAGTCAACAGCCATGTGTGAGAAAGATATCAGTCATGCCTCTTGTCCTAAAGGAATTGTGGGTGAATCAGTTTCTATGCATTTACAAGCTTTGCAGAACAGTCGTGCAACGGCAAATTTACTTATGTTATTTTTAATGACACGCTTCTTTTTTTTTTTTTGTAGATATTGTTTTGGGCTTTTGTGCCTTTATATACAGGACAGCTGAAGAATGGACAGGAAACAGGGCAGAGAGAGGGGGAATGACATGCA
>JAQLOL010000006.1:26009850-26082510 GCA_029783665.1 Naso thynnoides | reverse complement strand
GGGGGGGGGGGGCTCAGGAGTGTCCTTACTTGACTTCTCCTATAGGGCCACCAAACCATAAAGTCTGCCCCCTCGGCTGGTGCTCGAGCATCACCGTCGGCTGCGCGTTCATCGGAACAGCTGGAGGGAGGGCAGTGTCGCTCACCTTTCACTGCCATACTGTAACGCAGCCGTTTGACATTAGACAGCCCCCTAGGTGTCTCACTTTCTTAGTGTTTGTACGGGCTGGAGCGGAGCGCCGGCTGCCCGCCTGCCTGCTGCTCGTCTGGCTGACTGGCTGCGTTGACGTCAGCGCCGTGTTGATTTGCTAAGGCGAGAGAAGAAAGGAGTTAGTGCGTGTTGAGAGAGCGGGTACTGCGAACTGCCTTACTATGCTGTAGCCCCACTCCCCCTACACTATACGGAATTAAAACGTGCAACTTAGGTGAGTACCAATCCGGGCTAAACGCAGCTGCAGTTTCCCGGCGACAAGTGCCAGACCCGCTGCTCTGCATGCGTGTGCCACTGTTTTCTCTGTGTACTTTCATTCACCATGTGGATGTTTTGATGCATTTACAGCGCTGAGGATCGTTGTGCTTGTCCCCGTTCAACCTCATGCTGGAAGTTACCAGCAAACGCGACTTTGGCACGCAAGTTGGCTCCGCGCACCGGAGCGCCGGATGAAAACAAGTGTTTGCCTGATTGCGCTGCAAGGTGTTGAAGTTTGCATTAACGCACGATAGTCTATTGTAGAGATGTTAAGGTTGACGTAACCCCCCCCCCCCCTCTCTCGGTCTGGTTTAGTATGCTGGAGATCGCAGCCAGAGGACGTGAGGTCTGGCTGTTTCACCGGGAGCCAGACAACATATGACGCCCAGCTCCATGTGACTTTCCGGAGAAATCGCGTTTGCTCGTTTTGATGGAAATTATGCAATTTTTAGACAGCGACACTGTTGCCCGTCCTTGTGTCTCCAGACGCACCAGTGTGGCTCATTTAGCCGTGATGACATCATGAGGAGGACTGGGGACACTGGTGTTTAATCTCGAAACAAGCCCGAACCCAGTCACAGTACAGTCAGTCAGTCTGCAATTGATTGACAGGAAACTAGATGTTTGATTGGCTCCCAATAATCGGCTTGCAGTAGCACGCGCAGCAGTCTGCGAGGTGGGGAACAGATGCATTGGCAAATTGATTTGTTATCGAGACTGTCTGATCTCTCTCTTCCTGCTTTCACTCTTTTTTTCTCTCTCTCTTCTCTTTCCCCACAACGCATCGTTGTGTAGACCAAACCTTCCTCTCGTTAACTGAGAGCCAGCGTTGAAGTGGTTCGTCCCGCCTCAAAAAACCAAGTCCACCTGTGCGTGGATCAGAGCGGAGCTGCCGTGAATCGGCGAGAGATTCGGGGCAGCTGTCTGTCTCGTGTGTACTTTTCAGCTCGCTCAATGTCTCTGATTGCCCCCGTTAGGGACGCGGCAGCGTTTTGCCTCCTGCACATTTGTGTGTGTTTGTGTGTGTGTGTGTGTGTGTGTCAGTGCGGCTCGTGGTCTGGAATATTGAACGCTGTTTATTCTTGTTGTGGCTGGGTCGCCAAGGCGCGCGATGGCAGACAACTCGTGATCAGATTGATTATGCTGCCTGTCTGTGTGTAGTCGGCCTAATGTGGTTATTGTCAGCGGTCCACACTGTCGTCAAGCGAGAAAATCTCCCCCTGGCTAATGTACTTAATGTAGTGCGTGATGTTTTGCATAATGCATAGCGCTCTGTATAAATTGTCTGGTGCAGCTGGCCAATATTAACTCTGTCTAGACGCGCGGAGCTCTTGTCCTTTTTATTAATAGAGAGCTAACAGACGCGATAAAGTCCCCGAGCAGCAACTTTACATTGTGTCCCAGTGAAGCCACAGCTTGGCTCGCCGGCATCAGAGCGCATCACGCGTTGATCCTAACGGGGCCATAAATAAATCGCAGATATTGGCACACCTGTAATAAAGATCATGTCGGATTTTAGGCATGACCTTTGCTGACAGAGAGCCTGAGCCCAGTTAGAGGAGAAGCTGTGGTTTCACCACAACCTGCCCCGCTGTCGATTTTATCAATGTGCCGAAAAAACAAACTGTCCAGTTTCTTATAAACCACAAGATTTATTTATTTTCCCTGATCCTTAAAACAAACAATAGCTGCAGCACCGTTTACCTGCCGCATACCCTGATTTGTGTGACTGTGTGTTTTTGAAGTGAGCTCGTCTGGGGGAAATGATATATATATATTTGTAAGTCTAGCTGGAGGGAATGATAATATTTCCTCCTTTTTTCCGCGTCTCCCTGTATGTGTGTGGTGTTCCCAGGCGGAGAGGAAAGCAAAGACGTGCTCACAAACTTCTCTCTTTATTCATATGAAATGCACATTTGGCTCTTTGAAAATGGAGATGAAGTTTTTCTAAAAATCGAAATTAAATTGTTCTAAATAGAAAATAATGAACAGACCGGGATGAGTGGACAGAATTTGTCATTATATACCTCATATTTTAAATACATTGAGTGGATAAAAATTGGCCATCAACAAGCTCCTCAAGAATGTGGGTCAGGGGAGGCACTTAGCTGCAATCATTCATTTATCCATTCATTCATTCATTCATTCATTTAGAGTATATGTGGTGGCAGGAGTGTTGTAGTCATAAAAGGAGCTTTTTTTCAGTGTAGGTCATAATAATTAGTTGCATAATCTCATAGAGAAAACCAGTCATTTAAAATGAGCACAGTGGTGAGACTATTCCATTTAACCCTCTCCATTATTTCAGTCTAGGTCAGAGTGCTGCAGATATGAGCTGCTGCAACATGTTGCCCTGTTAAACTCGAATAACCGAGTTAACAGTGGACACAGAGACAAGCATTCATTTGGATATTAGACAGCAGTGACTAAGAGCAAGGCAGGGTGTTTGGTGCTGCAGCGTTTGTGTGCTTTCGCCTCGTCCTGCTTTCCTTTCCATCCATTTCTGGCCGCTGCTCTCTGCTCCCGTCTGTGATGGGAATACTGAGTAAGATGCTATTTAATTTCAGAAAGGCTGCTGACGGTCTTTGTGCGCCAGGCAGCAGTGAAAAAAAGCACAATTTACACTTGTTTAGCTGTTTATACATCCGCATCAGATAGCCAAATGAAGACATCTTTTTAACATAACATATGTTGCACTGATTGGTATGCAGGGTGAGCCTGTTGGACGGCTCACAAATTGTCTCTCCTCAGAAATCTACAGTCAATGCTCTGCTCTGAATTTAAGAACAATGCCTCGCACAGTGTTTACCATCTCTGCGGGATATTTGCAATTTGACTGAACACTTACCATTTGCAAAAAAAAAAAAAGAAGGGTTGTGGTTTAAATAAATGTATCGACAAATAAATAGCCCTTTATGTTCAAAATGTAAGTTTAAAGTAATAAATGTGCCGTATATAGGCTACTTTTGTGAAAGATGGGTTGTTGTTTTTTTGCATTTCATTGAAAAAAGGAGAATTACTTATTTGACATTTCTAAGTAAAGACGATTTGTTGAATTTGAAAGTGTTAGGATCAGCGTATCTGTTCTGAAAAACGTTTTTTTCCCATTGCATCAGAATTTATCAGAACTGATCTTTTTTATCTTTTTATTCTGTTTCTTCATCCAGGTTTCTTCTTGTTTACAAAGATAGCTAAAAACACTGCTGAGCGGGGAAGGCGAGCCTCATGAGTCGGCCTCGTGGATTGCATCGACATAATGGATTTAACTAAAATGGGTATGATCCAGCTCCAGAACCCCAACCACCCCACTGCCCTGCTGCAGAAGGCCAACCAGATGCGTCTGGCCGGCACACTGTGTGACGTGGTCATCATGGTGGACAGCCAGGAGTTCCACGCTCACCGGACTGTGCTCGCCTGCACAAGCAAAATGTTTGAGATCCTCTTCCACCGCAGCAGCCAACATTACACCCTGGACTTTCTTTCACCAAAGACTTTTCAGCAGATTTTGGAGTATGCTTACACTGCCACGCTCCAGGCCAAGGTCGAGGATTTAGATGACCTTCTGTATGCAGCAGAGATCCTGGAAATTGAATACTTGGAAGAGCAATGTCTCAAGATCCTGGAAACCATTCAGTCCTCAGATGAGAATGACGTGGAGGTCAATATTAATGATGGGAGCACGGAAGAGGATGATGACCGCAAAGGCCACAATGGAGCCAAGAACTCCAAAAAGCATTCCATGGAGAGCCCCTATCTGTCAGGTAACCCTCAACTCATGGCTGGCATGGTGGACCAGAGTCCCTCGGTCTCCACCTCCTTTGGAGCCTCCACCCTGAGTCCCACCAAAGCTGCCGTGGACAGCCTGATGAGCATCGGCCAGTCTCTGCTGCAGCAGGGTTTCGGGGGTGAACAACTTGCCCATGGCAACTCCCACCACCTGATGACTGAGATAAAGACTGAAATGATGCAAGTGGACATGGGCGGCAACGGCCATGAAAGTCCCTCTAACATGGAATCCAGTGCTTCCAGCAATGGAGAGCGAGGTGGGGACGACAGAAACCGAGACGGCCCAGGGACACCAACCAGGAGCAGCGTAATCACCAGTGCCCGCGAGCTGCATTACGTCCGCGATGAAGGCATGGGCGACCCTCAAGCTGAAGTCAGCCAGATGGGGCTTGAAGCAATGGCTGGAATGACGGAGAAACATCTGGCCTCGCTGTACTCCCTACCTGTGAATCATAAATCAGATGCCATCATGTCCATGCCGGCATCCATGGCCTCTGCTCTCCCCATGTCCCCGGCCCTGGCTATGTCTATGGACTTCAGTGCCTACGGGGGACTCCTGCCTCAGAGCTTCATCCAGAGAGAATTCTTCAGCAAGCTCGGGGAGCTGTCAGTGGGCATGAAACCAGACAGCAGGAACCAGCATGAACGTTGCAATGTTTGCGGTGCAGAGCTACCAGATAATGAAGCTGTGGAGCAGCACAGGTGAGCCAAGTTTTCTTTTCAGTAGCTGCTTGCTAATTGTTTCAGCCTTGAAATGCATGGTCCTGCTCAGCCTCTCAGCACCTGTTTTTTTTTTTTTTTTTAAATTTTATTTTTTCAAATTAATTGTATTTCTAACGGGTAAGATAACTTAGGCATTTGAGGCAGAATGTGAAAATCCTACAGTATGTCATTTGGCCCTAAAAACACCTCAGTAATAATACGTTTTAGTGAAATTATTGCTATGGGTAATGTGACTCAGTTATAGCATTTTTTTCCAGGTCTAATTCACCTGTGTTTGGCTAGGGAGTCAAAAAATGTGCAATACTCTTCAGCTAGGGCCTGCGACTGATTATGCCCTGTCCCACATTGTAACATATGAATGGGTGATGTCGTTTGACAGATACAACCTTATTTCTCATTGGCTCAGGCCCACAGATCCACTCTTTCAATAACTGCCATCCTGCCCAGGTGACTGCAGCTGTCGTAACATTGTCTAAGACCATTAGTCACATCTTACAAGATGTGGGCGGCAGCTATCACACACACTAACCAAAGTGGTACCCCCTCATCCTGCAGCCAACTCACCTCCCCTTTCCAATAACTGCACAAGGGGGGCCCTTATTAGCTTGATAATTGGAGTAGACGGTCAGTGCAGGAAATGAATGGTGAACCTGGGCTCTGAGACAGGGAGGTAGTTCCAGGACAGGGAAGTGGCAGTAAAGCGGCCCAGCACCTTTTGGATCAATGTAAATAAATCTTAAGGTCTGGAAACATGAATTAAAATGCTGAATGTCACCTGGAGACTTTTGCAAAACTGCGTTTTGTGTCACGGTATATGTCGTGTCTATGTGTATATGTCTCTAATCGTATCAGCCCGGCACTTTGTGGAATGTACTTGCATCATTTTCTGAGGCTTTTGCCCCATCAGATTGTTTTTGTAATTTGTGACTGTGAGCCTCTTCACACTCGAAGGCCACCTTCTCACCTTCAATGTTTACTCAAATCAATAGGAATGCACACTGGTTAAAGTTCACTTGAGGATTTAAACCCCATCACCCATCCACTCATGCTACAGCTCGTATATTGGTATGCATGGCTAAGAGCTGGGCTCATTCAGTCAAAGCTCCGCACTCTCTAAATCTCTCTGTGTTGTCTAAAGAAAATACTCAATTTTACAGCATGTCTTTCACTCCAAAAAGAAGCCCCACACTGTTATTGTGCTGCATTTTTACACATGTTGAAGTCAGTTACATTGCTGTTTTGTGGTTTCAACTGTTGCTTCTTAAAGTGTACAATTTTGTGTGGCCTTTATGATGAGCTCTCATTATTCATTGAATGAAAGGGGAATTTCTGCATGTACCAAGAAAGAAAGTAGGAAACCTAGTAGCTGTCGAAGTGAATTTTGAGCTGCTTTTTATCAGTTCTTGCTAAGCAGGCCTTAAAACAGCTATAAAATGCACTATAGTGTGTGTGTGTGTGTGTGTAAGATGCGTTAATGCGGTATCAGTGTGTTAAAGGACAGGCTACGCTCGTCTCTGCCTTGAGAAAAGTCTGGCGTGTGAAATGGTTGCCTGTGTTTCAAGAGGAATTTCATCAATTCGCTCAAGCTGGGAAATCTTGTATCAAAGGAGATTTCCAAACCGTTTCATGCATTGATCTTCCCGCTTCGCCCCATAGCATACTAATGGGTTAATTTAGACTGGTTGATACACCGACACGACACTGTTTAATATTGTACGTGCTGTCCTGACAGCCTCCTGAAGTGTAGAAATCAAACATTGCATCATCCGCTGTCTGCTTTGCCGTCCGCACATGAAAGGTCTGCTGTGCTACCCTGAGATGTTTGATAATTCAGACACTCCTCGTGTCCTCGCAAATTCCAGTGTGGGTCATTTGACAGCATATCAAGTCTGGGCTTTTTTTTTTCTGCATACGGCCCGTCAAGCTGCCTGATTCTTTTGA
The DNA here is from genome assembly GCA_029783665.1 of Naso thynnoides. Taxonomy (NCBI): domain Eukaryota; kingdom Metazoa; phylum Chordata; class Actinopteri; order Acanthuriformes; family Acanthuridae; genus Naso; species Naso thynnoides. Next base: position 26,075,592 of record JAQLOL010000006.1, on the reverse strand, counting down.
TGTGAATACAAGATGTTTTATTTCAAGCGACTGGAGTCGTGTTCCCTCTGACTAATTACACATCATTTCCCCACAGCCACTGTGTCAGGGTCACCACTGCCTCTGCAACAAACACATAAAAAAGTTGGCAGAGTTCACTTGGTGCAGCAGGTCAAGTCAAACATGAGTGTAATTGTTTCCAGATGTGGTGCAGGTCGTTGGTGTGAGGTGTCAGTGTGTGCGCGTCGATGTTAAAATGAATGCACCAGAAAGTACCCACTTCCTGTATAAATTTAGTCTCTGCTCTCTTTCATTCCTCCGTGCTCTGGATTATATCATAAAGAACTCCCCACCCAGACTGAGGAGAATGTGTCAACTTTTTCAAATGGTGCGTGAGCAGTCACTTATGGGATGCAGAAATGCATGCCGATAGGATGTGTAGGCCGATGAGATGCTACCTTGAAAATAGGGTGACATATGAAAACCTTGACTCAAATCAAAGTCGAACAGCAAGTGTCAAATATTGTCATTGAATTCTGTCAGGGTTGTAAATAAGGGCACATTCACACCTGATAGTCCACTTCCCTGGTGTGCACCAGATGTGAAAATGCTAAAAAAAATTTAAAAAATTCCAGCTGGTTTAGTTCCAATTCACACCTATTTATTTGCTCATGTCAAAATCAGTTGATGACGTACTGAGGTGAACCAAAATTCAGCTGCACTTCATCGATTGGCTTGGTAAAGTTCAAAAAAAAAACTTAATTCATTGTTCAGATGTGCCTGGGACGGGAGCAGTATCGCAGATTCCGAAGTGCTCTCCAGTTGGTCAGAATTTCCGTGTGAGCAAACTCTGGGAATGTAAACAGAAAGACAAATCGGTAATGCACCCACGGCAAATTATTTCACAGTGGAGAGGCAACTGCAGGGGTTGATTTTGGTATTGGTTGTGGGATATGACATTGTTTGCATTCTCCAAGTCTGCCTACAATTACTCATGCTGGCGTGTTGTTGTTATTGTGACAAGGGAAATGCTTCCTCATTCAGTAATGCATGTAGCCGCGAATAGGAACTGGGTTAGTTCAAAAAAGCGGTGCTTTTTGTAGTTAGTGCAGATCGTAGGTTGGATCATGTTCTCACCACCAACAAACCCGCACCAGAGTTTGCTCAGAAGTGTACATGGACAGGGCGAAAATCTGATTTCAGTGTTGAGGGGGCACCAAGGAGGGAAGTAATAATTGTGAGGAGGGTGTTTTTACTAAACATGCACCATATTCATCTTGGATGTGTATTTCCGCGTATGTATGTATCCTCAGTCAGCCTTTCTGCTGTTCTCCCCCCTTTACTTTCCTTTACAACTTGTCCTACAGTGCTGACCCTCGGTGTCCTTCAGTCATGAGCATCACGTAAGATGTATAATACCAGCACTAGTTAGCTAATGTCACTCAAGGCAAACATTAACTTTAGCAAGCTACCATCATTTGGTAGTAAGGGAAGGAAAACAGGCTAACACTAGCATATATTTATGTATTGAAAAGCTAGATAGCTAGCTACTTACATTAGCTCACAGTGTCCAAATCCCTCCATTTAATTTGAACTGTTTTTTGTCTTAAGTTAACTCTAAAAAGAAATCACTTACTTCACATTCAGAACACACTCTATCACTCCACACAAGCACAAGCACTTAACACTGTGGACTAAACCACTCTAAGGCATCGGCTCGAGGCGTGGAATAATTTTTCGTTCTTTTTTTTTTGCTTTCAAAATCAGCACAAGTGCTTTCAGTGCAAATTATTATGATATTTAAAATTATACTATATAATAAATGCATAGTTTAAAACCTTTTTTTTTTTTGGGAGGGGGGGGCATGTCACCTTTGTCCCCCTGGTATTTACGCCTGTGTACCAGGACCACCTCTTCAACCAGGTCTCAGTCTGCTTGTTTGGTCCACTTGTGTGCATCTGGGTATGACTGCTGCATTTACACCTGCACAAATGAACCGTTCCAAATTGGGGAAATGCACTCAAGTTTGATTCAACCAAAATAAATAAGGCAGGTGTGAAAGTGCTATACGTGCCATAAATCAAATTTAAAATTTTGCTAATGTTTGATAATTTTTTTGGAAGAAGTTGTTGTAAGGCTGCTTGTGGTTAGACACTGTAACAATAGTATTAATTATTGGCTTCTTTAATGTATAGTATCACAGATGTATTTGTCTGATTTCTGCCATGAATGTCATGTATTTGATTTGCAGAACTACAGAAACATTTCAAGTGACCTTCCTGATAAATATGTGAAACCAAATGAATGGCGTGCTTTAAAGGTGTTTCAGCTGACAGAATGTAAGCAGTCCCCGTCTGACCACAGCAACAGCCACCCCACCACCACCCCAACCTCCTCCATACACCCCCCACCACCACCTCCCCACTGACAAGCCCTAGATTTATTTCTTAAAGGAAGCCCGGGGTGAGTGTTGTTACTGCTTCAGGGAGACGGGATTACAGCAATATTTTAGTAACCCTTGCTCAGAGAAAATAATCAACACAGGGAGAGCCTGAGTAATTATTGGGAAAATAAATGCATGATGCAGGGGGCTAATTCTGCCGTGGCGGGGGAAAGGAGTAAAAACCCTCCACTGCTTGGTATTCCAAACACAGCATCCAATTCACGGGAACTAGCCTTGGGTTTATCTCTTTCACTTAATCGTCCATTCTCATGCAAATGACTGACCCTCGCTGTAATGTACATCACATAAGTGAAAAGAGAGCCTATTTTAAAGGAGAGCTTTTCCAGCATATAGCCGTTAAACATTACTGATAACATCAATGCTTTAACTCTGTCTTTTTATAAGACAACCTGGGTTTTTTTTTTTTTTTTGAAGAGGGACTGAACGAGACAAGTCAATGAGTTTCTCTGCTCTCTGTTTTTGCATGTTATTTATACTGTTGATGGAAGCATTGAGATACGGGGCGGGAGCGATGGAAATAATCACCCTTGCATTAACCTCTGCACGCGCACACACTCATGTGTTCATTACTTTTACACACATTCCCCCCAGTGGCAGCAGCAGTAGCAGCCAGCACTCTCTCTTCCATTTCGTCTCCTTTTGTGGCAAAGGGGTGCGGAGGGCGCTCTAATACCCTGGGCCCCAGGTGTTTAAACAGTGGGCCCAAGGCCCTTATCTGTGCATATCAGAGAGGGACAGATAACCCTTGGCACTCCTCCTCAGTAAACCAAGAGCAGATTCAGTGCAGATAACGGGCCATTGCAGTTGTTGCAGGTGATAACGATGTATGCACACACATATACCCTGCACGTTGAGGTGAGGCCAGTGGAGGGTATACGAGTGGTTTCCCCACATACTGACACTTGTGTGCTTTGGCCACTATCAACCATTAACCATTGCTTTCTTACTGCAGATTGACGCCACGTGCAACTGAGAAGCGGGTTCATATGGTCACCACAATTGTGTCACGGCCAACAAAAGGTTGAAGGCTGCCAGCTTTAAAAAAACTCTCTGCTTGGATAAGACTAATTATCTCTTGTAAAATCAAAACAAAATAAGTGATGTTCCTTCCGTTTTTTGTGTTGCATGAGGAGAATCTCTCCACAACAGGTTTAAAGAGGGGTTTTGCTGCAGGTTTGTTTGATTGACAGGTGTCTCGGCCATTCACAGTTAGCTGTGCTGCTTCCCACTTCCTCATCCCTTCTCACATCCACACAGACTCCGCCCTCTTTGCCCAAATATGGTTTCTATGGCTTTAGTTAAAGACGAGGATGTAGCGGGGAAATCGATGCCTCTGCAGCCTGCGTAGATGTTTTTTTGGAACATAGCAGGTGATGTAAGCACCTTTTGAAACAGGCAAATTATTTTCTCATTTGTTCCAATTGTGGCTCTCTTAAAATCACAGTGACTAAGTGTGGCGAGTTACAAGTGCAAGCTAGCAAGTGATATTAAAAAGGGAAACATGTCAAAAACTTGAGCTGTGACCAGTCTCTCTCAGATTTGCAGAGAAGCTGCACACTGGCTGCGTTTTCTTTTTAGTTCTGCAGGAAATGAATGGACTTTTGATGATGTCGCTTGTGGCCTGAAAAAAAAAACACGGTTTCAGTTGAAGCGCCGCTGCACTCATCAAACAGCACTGATGTCCTGACTGTGAAACAATCACCAGAAGCAACATAGGCCATGTGATAACAACTTTCATGATGAACTCCAACAACTTTTTCTTATCTCTATTCTTTTTATATCTCAAGTCTTTTGTTACTTTGACCCCTGTCTATCTGAATGGAGGCACAGACACATAAAGAACTTTAAGACAAATTTTCCCTCGTATGTGAGATAAACAAAACTGATCGAGGGTCTGTGACTTTATTTCCGTCAGAATCTGTGTGTTGACCAAAATGTATGACTGCTCGGACTGCATGTGCTTGAAAATCGGACTGTATTTGTTGAGAGATTGCATTTTGATTCATAGTGCTAATATGGGAAGTGCGTCCATTTAAAATCATGTGTGCATACACTTCACTTCCTACTGTCCATATCTGCAGAATTTCTCTCCTGCTCAACTTAAAAAAAGTGTGGCTCTGTTAAGAGAGAATTATCTGCGCTAACAAATCAGCGATAATAGTATTTTGAAGCATTCAGGTCTGCTTCTTTGTCTGTAATCTTGCTCTCCAAATACTGTGAATCACCTTTGATTTGAAATAAATTAAGCCAAACCAAAACTAAAGCAGCTTCAAGCTCATGATCCGAACCTGTAAAACTGTGCTAGCATTTTCCTGCTTCCTGAAAGAAGCCCAGCAACAAAGCATCCATTACATGGCAGTGGATTACCCTCTATTTGAAATCACTCAGTGAGCTAAGTCTCCCCGGCTTGCACTCAGAGGTACAGTACAAGTTGGTGTAATAATCCAATAGCACAAAAAGCCTCACTCAATGAAAACACCTCTCCAAGAAATACCTCAACCTCAGACAACAGCAGAGGGCTTATTCAAGTCTGGCTGCCACCTCGTCTCTCTTTTTATCCTCACACAGGTGCTTTTTTTTGCCCTTATTGGAGGTGCGGTGTTTGTTTATGCCCCTGAGAAACTGGCGCTTTGACTGGGCCCGCGGTGATCGCCGCAGCCGAGGCAGCTGCTGGCTGAGGCCCAATTATAGACAGGCTTTAAAAGGCTCTGGTTGAACCGTAAAGATTTACACCGCCATCGCTCTGATCTCAGATCTGGGCTCTGTCCTCACTGTCAGGATAGGGAGATGTATCGATTAAAGACTTAACACAGGGGGCTACATCGTGTGGAACGGACTATTCACATACACACACGCAAACACAAACATTAGTACAGATCAGACATTTTATTATCGTGCAGTGTGGTCAGGTGGCTCGTCATCATGCTTGTGAAGTTTGTATTTTAGCAAGAATCGGCATGCTTGTTTTGAACATGAGGGAAAGCAGAAGAGAAAAGAGGGGCAGTCTAATATCTAGACAGTGGCTATGGCAATGGAGGGAGGCGATCTAATCAGTAGGCTGATTAGATCGCCTCCCTCCCCGAGATAAGAGTGGAGGGAGGTGCATGTGCAATGAAAGTTAGCAGCTTGACTCGGTGCGACCAGCTGCCTCTGTGTGGCTAACAGCGCTCGGCAGAAGTGGCCTTTGCTGATGCGGTCTGGCAGGGGCTGCAATGAAACGAACACACTGAGGCCCCTATCTTTTGTCCCCACGGGGGCCTTGTGGTCTGGAGGGAGGGATAAGGATAACATACTGTACTGGATGTTGGCCTTGTGTGTGTCCATATGAGCGTGTGGAGGGTTTTTTTGTTTTGTTTCATTGTGAGGGGTTGTGGTGGGGGGCTCACAGGGAGTACTAATTACAGCCAGTTATCAGGTGACATGCAAATGTGTTATCGGCCTTAACTTCCTGATGTGTATCTCTGCTTCCAGAAGCTGCTGAGTGTTGGCAGATGAGGAGCTTGTGCTACTGTTTCTCTGTAAATACACAGCGGGTGAACTTCAGCTGGGAGAACTGTTTAATGGCTTTTGCAGCTTTTGCAGCTTTTGCAGACTTTTACAAACTGTATTAAGGTGCATGCATCATTGTCAACTTTCCCATTAAAAAGGAAAAAGTCAATAGAATTAGAATGATCTGGCCTTAAAGGTGAGTGGGTTTTAGTTCTAGTTCATAGAGCCCTGCCTCTGTTCTCCTGGTCCTGAAGGCTCAGGGTTCTAATCCCATCGATATCCCATTAGCATCCCCTCTTTGGGTCCCCGCCACATGAAAGAAGATGTGTCGGTTCCCCCTCTCTGATTCTATTGCTCTGGCAGACCGTAGGGAGGACGGCCACAATGAGCAAATGTGCTGGAGCCAAAGGGCCAACCCAAGTGTGCTCACAAATGTCCTGTGTGTATGTATGTGTGTATTTGTGTGTGTGAAAAAGCTGCCACCGCCACCTCAGAGGCCCCATAGCCTCCCTGGGAAGTATCAAACCAGAGCCCTCCGCGGGCTTCCAGAGAGAGAGCTTCTAATTAGCCTCTTTGTTGCCACTTGAATGGTTTGCCAGAGATTGGCAAGGGGCCCCAATGGAGTGATACCAGCACGCTAAGAAGCTGGTCATAAAAATTACCCCCCATTCTCTCCTCCATCACCTGTCACAAAGGAGCTCTCAGGTAGGAAACTGAGACCAGAGCAGCACCATGTTAGCTTTTAATCCACCTCCTCAGAGCCCAAAGAACTGTGTTTACTCAACAGGTGACTGCTAGGCTAGTGCTAGCTAGCTGCCCACGAGCTGCCCACGAGCTGCAACAGATATCATGGCTTTTATATTATTTTGCTTTTAATTTAAAAGTGTTCATGTGACTGCAGAAGGCAAATGCACATTATTGAAATAGTGCTACAGTTGAATTGCCTAAACAAAGTCAAAGTGGTGCGAGGCTGTCAAACAGAGGCAAGGAGTGACTAACGTTCGTGAGTAGTTTGGCTTATAGAGGAATGCAATATGAGACACCATTTTTATTAGTGGAAACGCAGTGAAAAGTATTGAAAGTATGGCACTTCCTAATGTGGTCACTTGTTGAGAAGGACAAATAAGAATTTGTGAATAATTCAAGTGACTTTTTGAAGCTGATCTTACAACAAAATCATATTTTTTTAAGTAAAAGACAGCTTTTGGACAAAAGTGAAACGTGTCGTCTCAATTGATGGATCTTTTATGTTAAGTTTACATTAAAGTTAGCACAAACTTAGCCTAAACATAAACTAAACTGCACCACCTTAAATTGTAATACCTTAAGGTTTGTTGATTAACAAAAATGACTGTTCTAGGAAGTGTTACTTTCAGCTTTAATTAGATCATTTTAGTTAAGATTATAATCAGAATAATTTTTAGGTTTTTTTTTTCATTTTAATTTTTGTTGAGGATTGTACATAACTAGACACATCGAAAAGACAATTGTGACACTAGAAGGACGTAAGATTTTCACAGACAAAACTTACAATAGAGGAGGAGGGGGAGTGAGGTTACAGTTTTAAAATAATTTATATGTATGTGTTACTATTTTGCACATAGCATGTCAGTTTTAACATATACATATACATGATTTTATTCCAATACGGGGATAACACTCTTTTTTTCCCAACAAACAAACCACTACAATTCCAACTTGAGATTTTAAAGTGAGTCATTTCAGTTCTGTTATTCTCTGTGAGCTATGAGGAATTGAATTCACTGCTTGGATGAGTCTGCAGAATGTGTGCTATGTTTGAATGTAACACTTGATGCATGTTAATCATTTAAAGACATTACTGTTTCACAGGTTAGTCGACAAGCTTCCTTTTGACCCTGAACTGTCAGGAACTTTGGTTAAAATAGGCAAAGATACGGAAAAATAAAATTTATTTACCAAAGATGAACGCCATTGCATCTCACAAAGCAACCAATCTGCCCGTCAGCCTGTTGGAAAATGCTCTCAGATCTATACTCGTTGGCATCTGACATGCTGCTCGCTGAGCGTCGTGGCAGGAGTGCAATGAATGTCAAGGCGACTTGGAGCTTTAGCGCTGGCCGACACGTTTTAAGCTCCGCTGTAATCCAGGAGGGATCAGTTGGGTAAATCATGGCATAAAGCTTAAAACCATAATTGATTTATGTATTTGCTGACCGAAGACGCCCAGAGAGATTACCAGAGGGAGAGAGCTGATGATGGATAGGCCGGCCCCCTCGCAGGCTGCATGCGAGGTGGGGGTTGATTCAATTGAAGGGAGATTTGTCTGCTTGAAGAGCAAGAATGTCTGAAAACAGAGAGAGTCGGGGAATAAATGCATGCAGCATCAGAGGTGTTCACAAACATGCCAGTGTTACTTTGTTAAAGGGCTGTTTCACCACTTTTCCACTGTATCTGGATTACACTGATACGGAGGCTTATTCTGAAATGGAAGCTAATATTTCAGTTGTTTAAAAGTTGTACTCAGGCATAAAATTTAACTATTTGGAGTTTATTAAAATGTTTTATAACAGCTAAATGAATTAAATGACAGTCTTTACAGATTAGACCACTTATTAAAAGTTCTCTAAATCTGCATTGTTTATATTCATTCAGCACACTCTCATAGTAAGTATTTTGCAAAAACAAAATACTGACTTCCTCATCATACCCTACAAAACATTTGTAGTTTTTATCAAATAACTCTGGGAGTCCCAGTCAAGTCTGGCTCAGTTTTTTATTAAAGCTTTATGTTAGTTTTTTTTTTTTTTTTTTTAAACTTCATCTCTATTTGATTATTTCTGGCTGCAAAATAAATAATATGGAGACGCAAAATAAGCAACGATCAAAGTACATCATGTTGCATTTTTTCAACTTATTCCAGAGAAGCAGCAAGAAGATTTTAAATATTAAGTCCCAACCTATTTAAGGTTTTTTTTAAGGATGATAGTAAAATCATTCATTTTATTTACTTGTTTACTGTAAGTAAGTCAAAATTAGTCTTAAAAATATTCAAATCAGCCAAATCAAAACATCGAAAGATGTCAGATTGTGAGTTTATTGGTGTAATAATAATTCATCATAATGTTGTGCTTCATGGCAAAACATCATATAATTGGTCAGATAATCTTTGGTGCCATAATCAGCCCATGAATTTTTCTCCTGACACATTATGAATCCTCTCTTTCTTGTTTACTGCACGGCTGTCAGGCGTCTCCAAGGTCTCTCTTGACCGCTTCCAGATTGTTTTGTGTTTGTCTGTTTGTCCCTGGGCCCCGAAAGGCGAGAGTGGGATAGTAAAAGATGGAAAAAAAGCCATTCCATTTCCTGGACTGATCACTGAAGCGGGTGGCTCTGACATGTCATGACTCAAACAGCATCATTTCTGCCACTCCTGTCTCGCTGCTGACCTTACAAATGATGCTGTAGGCTCCCGCCATATGCCATTAAGCATGGTGTAAAACAGGATGGGGTTTTATCCCCCTCATACGTGCCACAGCAGCACCCAGACACCCGGCAGAAACTGGCCGTTTTCTCTCTGATGGTTTTGTCTGTATACTGTCTTTTTTCCTCCCTGCTTGTGTTTTATAGCCTCCTGTGAGTGTTGGTATGAGGCGAGGAGCTGGAGCTTCCCTAACAGGTGTTTGGGTGCTTATCGCCCACGTCTGTGCCCTTATCTCTGGCCCTCAGCTTCCTGCATCCTCTCTCTTGCATGCCTCAGAGTGGGGATATATTTCACTTAGCCTCTGACCCGAAACCTTCCTCTCTATATCTCTGGGTTTCTCTGCCTCCTTCTCTTCCTCTCTCTCTCTCTCTCTCTCTCTCTCTCTCTCTCTCTCTCTCTCTCTCTCTCGCACACACACACACACTCGCACACACACACACACGCGCACACACACACACACGCGCGCACACACACACACGCACACCATAAAGGGCTGGATAGCACATGGCTGTGAGGACATTTCATCATCACCTTCCTTGACTTTCTTTGTTTTTACTCGTCATATTACTTTTAGTGATAGAGAGAGACCCCACATTTAAAGATTTAGTTAAACCAGGGGCACATCTAGCAATTAGTTTGGTCAGCTATTTTTCTGTTTATTATTTTTTCCAACTCATCAATTAGTGATTTAGTCTGTGAAATTCCTGAAAATACTCAACATCTAATGCCTGCCTGCGTCCTTAGATTTCTTAGATTGCCCTTTTATGTGTTTGTTATTAGTGCTACATAAAAGACTTAAGTCAATCAGCTAGTCATTTCAGCAGTAATGCAAATTAATTTTGTAGCCTCAATAATATTGTAATGAAAAACAGCCTCATTATTAGAACTTTACAGTTTTTTTTTTATTAAATCAAGGGGCTCAGTTTGAGAAAGAAGCAGACAGTTGAATGCGAGTAGAAACGTCTTCGTGGCTTCAGCACAGAGCGGCTTTGATGCTGTGTGGAGCCGCGAGTTTGATCCAGCATTTTGTCAGAGTGATTGGTCTCAGGCTTTAGCCCCACCTTCACATTCCCGCTCTCCTTCCCTGCTCCCAAGTCTCTCACAGGGACAAAGGCTAAAGTGTCTGTGGGATGGGGTTGTGATGCTGGTTTGGAGGGGGTTGACCCCCTTGGAGGACCTGACAGGGGCCCTTCTTTTTTTTTTTTCTTCTTCTTTTTTTTCTAATCCCCATTCTGAGTGGGCACATAGGGGTGAGAGCCCACAGTCTAACACCCATGAGAGAGTCTATTGTGAGCGGTGGGCTCTGTTACAGTAGGATGGATGCAGGGGTCTCAGGCCCAGATAAACGCCAGGCCCAGGTCAGCCAGGCCCCCCGTTATTTACAGTAGGTCCTTTCATTGCCTGAGTGAAACAGGAGCCCGTGGTGGAGGTGGAGGTGGGTGGAGGGCTTCAGGGGACGACCACTGTTTGTGCTCAGCCAGGCCTCCACTATAGGTCAAAGAGCACTGGGGGTGGGGCCGCAGGGGTTACAGACCTGACTTTTGTCTGTATTTGGAGGGGGGGCTGGTTGCCATTTCATGGGGAAAAAGAAAAGTTGAAGGGGGTTGTTTCAGAGGCAGCAGTGATGACTTCCATGTACACGTTCTGCATGAGACATAACTGAAGGATCTGTACTTTTATCTTTAAATCTTAATCTTAAATTTCTCCTATTATCTGTTTTTTTACTTATTTCCTGTGCCTTTGTAAAGCACTTTGAATTGCCTTGTTTCTGAATATTGTGATATAAATTCACTTGCTCGTGTTGCCTTACTGTCAAGGCTGATGGATTTTAAGAAAAAGCCACATTGCGATTTTAATGAAGAAAATGTCTCCTATTGTACATTTAACTTAATGATTAAATTTTTAAAGACGGCAAGATTAATGTAAAAACAGTTGTACTTAAAATTGCAGTTCTTGGAGTTGAAAAGATGCAGTCTTTGAAGCTGCAGATTTGGATTTAAAGATAATAAATCACACTCATATTGTGTTCCATTTGCCGTTTTTTTAAATTCAGTTTCTTTCTAATTCTTTCTCATTGCAATGTTTTTCTATAAATTACTCTATATTTGCTCGTGTGTGAATGGTGCTGTATAAGTAAGGTTGCCTCACCTTGTAAAGCCTCTATGTGATTCTGATGCTTTGAAAATTTGAGTTTGCTTTGCTACAAATATAAATACGTTGGCTGATGGAATTTTGAAAACGTGCTGCACCTTTCAGCACAAAGAGCAAAGCAGGGGTGTCAAAGCTCAATAGGTTTGCTTCTTTTCACTGGTTTTGCTCAGAAAAGTGAAAATCCAACAGCCCTAACAAATGGCTGCACGCTTGCTTCAATTGTCCTGAAGTGACTCGGTGACCTATATAAGCAGAGCACATAACTTGACCCGCTATAGAAGCCAAGGAAAGAAAAAAACATACGCACACACCTTCTCGTCTCAGCTGTAACCCAATGCTTCAGATTCAGTGAGTGAGATCATCTTCCTTCACACGAGACATTTAATACAAATGATCTCAAAGAAGGTTTGAGTTAAAAAAAAAAAAAAAAAAGAATCTTTCACCTTTGCGCTGAAGCGGTTACTGTCTTTATTCAGCTTAATCCCACACGATCCATTACCAACCCAATTCCTGCTTGTTGACTTTCATTAAGAAATGGAAAGCTGCCAAAGGCGAGCATGAGAAGGAGAACCGGTACCATCTGCCAGAAGACTCAAGCATAATCTCGTCATAATCTCAGTGTCGGCCCTCCATATTAGGAGTCGAGGACGGAGGGAAAAGCCAGCGGAGACGTACAATAAGGACAGCAGTCTCTCAGGCCTTCATGCGCCTGAACAGATTTTATTATTTTTGCTCGGACAATGACAGGAGGGTCAAAGGTCAGCAAGCGAGGACTTTACAGATGGAGCAGGCTGTATAGGAGTTTGGTTTGACCCCCCACCTCTAACCCCCATTGTCCTGAGACAGCACAAAGGCTCCTGTCAAACTCCTAGTGGTCAGCGCTTCGGCCAAACCCACCAAGCCGCCGCAGCAGAGAGTTTGAATCTGGCCGAAGCCGCCACCAGTGACCAATCAGGAGACAAAGAGAGAGAAGACGGTTTGTCCTCTCAAACAGCTTTTTTTGAAATGTGGAAAGAGCAGGAAAGAGTCGACCTGTTCTTTTTCTGACCTTTTGTTCAGATATGTAGTTTGTGCTGGAACAAAAGTGTGATTTTGAAGTACTCAAGTGGAAATGTGTACTTTTTGTACAAAAATTGTACCTCTACTTCATTTTTTATTAATTATTGGCAGATTAATATTTTCATTATCGAACTAGGATCATCAAAAATATGTTGCACTGCTATTGACAAACTACTCAACAGTGTGGGAAATATTTAAGTAGCCTCATTTTAACCTGACATAGCATTATAAAATGGACTAAACATAAATAAATCCAAAATAATCCATAATAATAATATAACACTGACAGGGGCCAATAAGGAGTAATTCCACTTTATTACATTAATACAAGTTTCAAGAAAATGGTAGAGTAACACAACATGTTTCATGAAGCACTTCGGTTGAAAATGTACCTTATTTTTCTACTTTCACACACACAAAAAAGAAAAGTTCAGGAAAACAAAGAGTCTTTATAGGTTGATAATAAACCACAGCTGACCGTATTTTTCTGTCATGCAATAAGAGGTTGGACAGTTCAAGGCTGAATCATACTTATTGTCATATTTAGCTTCAAAAGAAAAAGAAGAAAAAATAATGAACCCACACATCTGAACAGTGAATTTTTGCTCTTTAACCTTTCATCAATTTATTCTCTACTTATTACAGATGATGGAATTGTTTATTCTAACCGATGCTATTAAAGAGAGTTGATCAACACTGTGATCGGCCCACAGAAAGCCATATGTCCAACACAAACGTGCAGCTCTGCAGCAGGTACCGTCAACGGCGACCGTCCTCATTCATCTACTGCAACTGTGATGGCTCACATTTAATAATGAATCTGCGGCAAAGTCCCGGTGACACTTTTCAGACCAAAAAAAAAAAAAAAAAAGTAAAAACGTACTGGATCAGAGAGCACAGCTGCAGCACTGCTCATGTCTTGCTATCTGTCCCCTAAATGCCCTTGACATATTATGTAGAAGATCAAAAGCCCATGAGAGAGAAGTGGGCTGCGTGTGGGTGTCGAGGACAACGAAGACTCGAGCGAGGTCTTACGAAGAATATGCACCGTGTTTGTCCGTCCTCAAACAGTGTTCGGGTCTTTGTGTAGTTCACTGACCTGCAAGTTCGATTTTGATATTTTCTTGACAAAACAGGAGACAGAAAAGTTCAGAAGAAGTAACTGAGCAAACTTGGTTCTTGTTAGTAGCATATCTATTTAATTAGTCAACAGAAAATGTGACAATATAGTAATCTTTTTTCAATGATTCATTAAGGAAAAAAATCCAAATATTCTCATTTCCTTCTGCTTAAATTTGAGGATTTTTTGCTGGTCTTATTTAATTTATTTTAAATATTTCGAATGTCTTTGTTGTTTTTTGGGGCCAAACGACACTTCAAGATGTCAAATTGAGCTCGAGAAACATCCTGCCTTTTGGTGGGTGTATGATGGGCATTTTAGAGCAATTTGTCGACTTAATAATAAACTATCAACAGATAGATCAAAGCTGAAAATAAGAAGGTTACAGACAGTGTGACACAACGTGACAATGCCCTGTCAAAAAAATTATTTATCTGGCAAATCAATATTTTTCACTGTTGTTCTGTTAGCGACGGTCTTCTCTTTGGCTATTTCCTAAAATTTTATATTATTTTTTCCCCAAAACATTTCTACAGAAAGAATTTAGTTTAAACATTTCTCCTAAATCCACACTGCAGCTGCTAAAGAGTGATCCTCTTGGTATTAAATTGTTGGGAAAGTGCTGTTATGCACGATCTTCAAATTAATAACTGAAATGCAAAATTTTTACAGTCAAAATATGAAACAAAGCCAAAAGTCCAGTCCTGTCTTTCAGGCTGTTTTTATGTAACTCTGTTCCAAAGGAAATACCCAATTAATAAGACCACTTAAAATTATATCTTTAATTGATTTAAATAAAAGATGGAATATGCTGTTAATATAAAGCTAGCCTCAGATTGTTTTTTTTACACACTTTCTTGTTTTTGGACACTCGGCCTGCCGTAGCCGTAGTTAACGGCAGGAACTGTAACAGCCGCTCTCTTCATTTGTTGGCTGGCATTATGGCGGCTGGGCCTGTACAAGCTCTCAGAGGTCAGTGGACAAGGTACAGCTTTCACATGGCCCTGAGGTCCTGACCCCCACCTTTGTTGGTCATACTCACCCCCTCCTCCCGGCAGGACCGAAGCCCTTTGAGCCGAGCCCTTAACCCCCCGCAGAGCGCGCCCCTTCAGCACATTAATAGTGGCACTGGAACTAATTGCCCAACCTTAGATGTGCTTGAGACCCAGATTGCCTCAGCTGCCAGTGCACCACAAACCCCCCAACACTCCACCCCAGACAGAAGAAAACCTTCAAAAGAAGAATCGCAAAATTGCTGGTTTCCCTGCCCAGTCCTTTGCTAAAACACAGCTCTCCCTTCAAAGGGTTTCATTTATTTCTTTGTGTTACTGTAAATGTGCATCTATTCAAGCTTGTTTTGAAAACATCACCCTCCCTTTTCTCGCCGCGCTTTCGATTTTTGTCTCGCCATTCAGCAATGGCATTGGTTTCGCTTTTATTCCTGCAAGAGGACTGACAAGTACTCACTATGTACCTCACGCCTTGGCGAGACCTTCCCACACATGCCATCCACCGCCATTTTGTTGCTTACCCCGTCAGGCGCCAAACCACCCTTTTGTATTCGGCACACGTTTTTGGTAATCCTTCCCATCATTCTAAAATATTTTCTTTCAGACTTGCACTTTGAACTGTGAATTGCAGTACGGGTGTAAAGTGGTGTCTAGCACCAGACTGTTGCTGTTCACACTGTCACGTCTGCCGTCTCCTCGGCTGCATGCAGCATCACCCGAGTTCAAAGAGACACTGAAGAGGAGGGAAGCAGCCTCAGAGGCGTTTTATGATTTTATTGGGCCGGAGGAAGCATTGTGAGGAAGGTGTTGGACTGTTATCTGTGTTCTGTCTCTCATAATGTCACTGCAGACTCCGGCTGTCTGCTCGTGTTTGTATAATGTATTCACAAAGCAGCAACGTGAATGTTTCTTTATCATCTAAAGTCCAGTTGTCTCATTTCAGGGGGGACTGTTTTTTTTATGGTAAATGTTCGGACCAAAGCATCTCCCTCAGCAGGTCAGATTAACCATCCGCAGGCCAAACTCTTTCTATTTGTGTGAATATTCCAAAGTCAGAGTGCATGTTGCCAGATGTTAAGAGCATTTCTACATTTTGAGCAAAAATCTAGATACATACAAAAATAACATCCTGGCATCCTTTATTCTCAGGTAGAAAAAATGTAATGACATGCTGAAGGAATCTCCTGTAGCAGGAAAAAAACAGCCATTGTTGTCAGCAGGTTTCTTCAGTTCCTCCCTCTTTTCCCCAAACAAAATGTGTTGTACTTTACTCCTTCTAGAATCCAAGCCTCTTAAACTATAATCTCTCTAAGAAGTTAATATCACACCTCTCTGTCCCAGATTGACCTTATCAATACCAATAAAAGAGGTCATTTGAGCACACAGTCGGTAGCGTGGTGCTGCGGTGATGGCTCGATCTTTCAGCTGCTGCTCATATTTAGAACCGCGGAACCTTCTAGACCTTCAGTTACGATGTACAGGTGGACACGTGGCAGGAAAAAGACAAATGATGGACTCGTCAGATTAAGAAAAGGGGATTCTTGTAGCGAAATGATTCCTTAGATTCCTTTTAATCTCAAACATTTACCTCCCCTTCTTCTGTTGTGGTCCTCTTTATAAGGTCATGTGAATCAAAAACTCTCATCGCACACAAAGTCTCTATAAAACTTGTTAGCAGCCATGGAAAAGACTGGTAATGTTTTTATTGGAGGGGGGGGGTTCATGTCTAAAAATATCCACTTTACTGTTTTTTAATGAATCCAATGAGCTCTTAAAGATGCCAGTTAAAATAGGCAGGAATAAAAGAGAACACGTTTACAGTATGTTCTTCATGCTGCATCACTTTCTTTCCTACATGTGCTTGTACTTGGAGTGTTATTTGCGCCTGCATCAAAGCCTTCTCATCTTGACCTTCTTCTGAGCAGCATTATGTTTCCATCTGCCATCACACAGCCGCACGCTCCAAACACGGATCATCAAGGTTTCAGTCTACAACAATAGCAGTCGCCCACTTTCATTTTATCAGTTGAAGTAAAAGAATATGTGTTGCCGTTTTAACTTGAGTCAGGGGATTAAATATTTCCCGGTTCTTCTTAATCATATTTATGAAGATTTTTATTCTGTAGTCAGGTTTTAAAAGGTTCACATCTGATGTGTGCTAAATTATTGGACAAATTAGTGGATTGTAATATATCAAGGCTTTTTATCTGCATGACTTACAGGGTTTTATGTGCTAAGTGCAGACCCTTTTAAAGGTATACATCAAGGGCACATGTTAATTTGCAAAATTAAGAGGATTTTAAGTCTTTAAACCATTTAATCCACGAAGATATGTCTTTAAACAAACTTGGAAATTTTGGTCATTTTATCAAATAATTAAAATCTGGTTAAAATGTCTTGCTGACATCATTATCAATTGGAAAAATTAATTAAAATTTTAAAGAGTTTAACATGAAGGGTTTTCATTTAATAGCAGTAAAGAAAATAAAAAATAAAATAAAATCAAACATTTATAAGTTTTTCTGGAGAATAATTAAATAAGAAATCAGTGTTGTTGGGTCAGGTGCATTTCTAAAATCCTGGCTGTGGCGCTGAATGTGTTCATGCCA
The DNA here is from genome assembly GCA_029783665.1 of Naso thynnoides. NCBI lineage: Eukaryota > Metazoa > Chordata > Actinopteri > Acanthuriformes > Acanthuridae > Naso > Naso thynnoides. Next base: position 26,058,248 of record JAQLOL010000006.1, on the reverse strand, counting down.
GCACCACCAGCTCTATTAATATAGCAACCGCAAGTGAAATTGGCTAAAGGATATGTTTTATCCACACGAGCTGAATGAGTGTGATGCATTTAGCACCTGCAGGAGCTACACATTGCACTGACGGTGAAAATGATACACACAGGAGCAATGGCTCCAGTTTATTGGTCTAAAAACCCAGACGCAGTGTCAGATTAGCTGCGATCGAATGTTCAGGTTATCATGTGAAATAAAACAAATCAGAGCAGATGAAATTCTTTGGACTCTGCAGCTCTTTTAAGAGCGCCTTTTTTCGAAGTATTTAAGTTATGTCCCTGCTTTTAAAGGAGCTGATTCTTCCTTCTGCAGGCTGACTGAGCCAAGGTTACATAGCGTCCACATACCATTAAGCTACACGCAGCGATGTAAAAGAACATTCATGGGTCCTTTTGAGTGAACAGAAATAGCAAGATTTCCCACCCTCAAGAATGTCCTGTTAATGCCACATTATTAAGCGGTAGAGTGTCTGTTATTCCAAGTATTTCAGACATTTTATGTACTTATATTTACAAAGCAACCTCCATCCTCCACATTGTTTATTCACCCTTATCATTGAGAGCCCAGGCTGCACAGCAGACCCACATGATGAGGGCAGCGAGCAGAGGAGAAGTTCAGCCATGCCGTGACGTCCTCAGCCTGCTCTCTCTTTCTCTCTAAAACTTTTAAAACCTCCTTGCTTTTCTAGGACAGTGTGTGCCCACAGAGGCTCATCAGCTCTACCTGCTCTCTTCAAAACACGGCCTCTCATATTTCAGTTGCTACGTTTGCACGCTGCCAAATAATCCATCATAGGATAAATTTCTTCTTGCTCCTTTAAATAAACTCCGCCACAGCAGCGGGAGTGTGTCTGCTGGCCGGTCCAGTAATCCTCCGTGGAAATGTAGCCGCTGACAGATGTGTGCATGGTTATCAAGAATTACAGCCACGATAACAGAGAATGAACTTTATCCTCTTGTACCAACAATGCAGTGATGGAGCTCTGTGCTGTTATTGTATGGTAAACATTCTGGACATGATATGTCAGCTATAATCCCGTGACTCTGCACGTCAGATCCCTATGTGCTGCCTGTGCTGCTGTGTGTAATAATGCCGACATGAAGAGAAGTGAGTCATCCTCCATCTCAGGTCAACTTGTTGATCATTCCTTAATGATGTGAGGTGACTCCTCTGCCTGAACTGCCAGATGGTCTGCAGCAGGATTATCGTCATGAATCAGCTGCAGGTGTTTTTCTACAGACTTGATAGAACAGAAGAGTTTTGTGCCGGCCACAGCATTGATTGAATTATGGGAAATGTAGAGATCAACACTTGTTGACCATGAAAGGGACTATGAGTCAGGATATCTTGGTTTCGGCTGCTTTATTCCAAATTCCTGTAACCTTGTGCAAAAAGAAAATACTGAATTGCCAGAGTAGAAATTTTAAATTAGCATAACCATTGACTTTTATTTTTAGTCACTGTTTGTCTGTAATTTGTTTTCTAACTGTTTACTCTGGGAAATGGCAAACAAAGTCAATCATATTTCTCAGAAAATGAAATCCGAATATTGCCTTTGTTTAACGAAGTGAATTTTGAAATAACATTTTAAAAATGCAGAAAATCCTTACATTTTACATGCTGGAGTCAGTCATGTGGATGCATCTTTGTTTGATAAATGACACCTTGTGCTTCCCAAGAAGGGTACAGATGCTTGAATCATAAAAGACTCTGACTTTCATGAGGAAAGGCTTTAGTTTCATTTTATATAATGTTGCAGAGGCTTTTCTGCACAGATAGGAATCACATTTTAAATGAAATCTTCGATATGACCTTTTTGTAAATCACTTATTTTTCATGAGTTCTCAGTTCACGCGACAATGTCTGGAATGCAGGGAGACTTGTGATTGGGCTAAATGTTTTGGTGCATGCTGAAAAGTTTCTTCAGAAAGGCAAATCTGTGTCACCTGTAATGAAACCTGAAATGAACATGATCATTCAATTCAACCATTTTAGGTTTGCAAGCTGCAGTCATTCATGGTTTTTCGATGCATATTCTTCCCAAAATATTAGCGCTCTGTTCATGGTCATCAAGTTCTTAGGCTGCACTGAACAGCACAGGGTTGATGGTCTTCTCATGTGTATTCCAAGTGTTTTTTTGTTTGTTTTTTTTTTAAATTTTGCACAATGCAGAGTCTGTAAATACTGTAGATACTTTCCAGTCAGAAGTATTTGTTTGGAGCTCAAGTTCATGTCTCTTTTTAAGGACTTTTTTGTAATTGTCACAAAAAGTTAATGTTCTGAAATTGCCTTGAAAGTGTTGTGCTAAACTCATCAAGTCTAAAGAAAAAAACACTTGTAATAATGTTTAATTTAATGTTTATCCAAGAGCTGAGTTACATGGAGCACTGAGAGGAGTGTGACATCAAGTTCTCCACTTGTGGCTTCAGAAAGAAAAAGCCTCCTCCATCTGTGATTATACAAATAAAAATGTCTAAAGCTGTTTTAAATGTTGTGAATAGGCCTCTTGAGTGCGTTAGCTTATGACCTTGTAGGAATTCATTCTTGCTGAAGGGGAGCTCACATCACAACATCACAGCAAAATTACAGTCGAATGGGCTCTTCACAGTAGTTTTCTCCCAAAATGCTTTTTCCCAACCAAATGAAGCTTTTCAAACCTACGACTGCATCCACCCCTTCCCTGTTCAGCTGAGCATTTTAGCACCATCTCCAAAATTAACTCTGTTGAGACTAACATAACTGGAAACATACCACATGACCATCCATGTACGAGCCGAGGATAGGAAACAGGAAGCAAAGAGTTTGTTGCTTAGTGGCAGAAAAGACCACAAAAGAAGAACAGCAATGAGGGAAAATTCAGCTAGATATTCCTTTGCTTACACTGATATTGAGGTTTAAGGGTCATTAAAAATGACGCATATGAAAAAAAACATAGATTGGGAGTCACACTGGGAAGAACATGTCCAGAGTGTCCGCATTGTTCTTTCTAAAAGTGTTTTCTGTCTGTCCAGACTACAACACAACCCTAAGTTTAAAACTGAAACAGGGACACCAGCGTTTCCAGTTTTTAGAGGCTCTAAAAGGCCTGCGAAGTTTACACTCACATATTTGTGTGGATGTTGTCTGAAACACTTATATCAAACTTATTATCTTATCTTATTATACTCTCATAACTGACCTTTATTCCATCAAACGTTAACGTGGATCCTTTTTATTAGTTGCTCTTCCTTTCTTCGTTAATGTTTAATTAAAGTTGTTGGGTGTGACCTTTTAACTGCTTCTGAGGGTGTTTATATCTTTTATTCGATTATATATTACTTGTTTATGCTTCAGTGTACTTGTGCTATGTAAGTATTTAAGTATCCCTGTGCTCCCAGCTGGTCCACTTTTCACCTTAACTGACATTTGACTTGGGAGTAAAGACCCGATTTCCAGAACATTTACGGTGTAGATTGTTTTTGCACTGTCCACGTAATCGAAAATGGCCTTATTAAAATCTTAGAACTGCTAAAGTGCTGCAGGAGTGGCATCTGTGTCTTCGAATTAATTCATGGAAACGGCATAAAACAGACCGTGAGATTGAGCCATGCTTTCCCTTTTTATCATCAACTGCAAATGACAATGAAATTATTTCACTGACAGCTGATCTCCATTCAGCGCAGTAAAATCACAACACAAACTAAAAGACCAGCTACACAGGTTCTTTTTTTCACTGAATTTTCATGACCTTGCTGCTGTTTTTTCAGTTACTTTCTGCTTTTATTCATCTATTTTAGTGGGTGGCAGCAGATCAGACTTAAGGAAAATCAGGTACTTACTGTAAAATTTGTTAGATTTTAAAATATGTTAATATTCATAATACTTTCTTTTGCTCTCCATTTACGGACTTCAATCAGTCTTACAATCAAGCAGTGGTTTATTAACTAATTCAAGGAAAACTAGGCAATTTTTTTTTGCTAAGCTTTGTCGTTATGATGTGTAACCTGATTAAACCGTGATGGCACCTTTCGCTGCTAAATTGGTCTCCAATAAGCCCTGATTTTACCATGATATATGCTTTGCTACCGCCATGAGGGTTTTGCAGAAAAATGAAAAATCAGTGACGCTCTCTGTACCCTTGCCTAATTCGTCAGTCTACGCTGTACCTTTTGGCGACAGGTGACGTTGGTACGAGCTGATTTGCTCACTGTGCTCTGACTTGCCTCTGCCGACAACAGTGTCTGCAAACCAAACCATCAGTCGACTCGAGCTCAAGCTGAGACTGACCACTGCAACTTTCCCTTCATCAGTTCTGTCCCAGTTCAAACTGGACTTTAAAGAGAGAGCAACAACAAATGAAATAAAACGCGAGCCGGCGCAAATGGCTGCAGCGGATTTGCTTCCCGATGCTACTGCTAATGTTAGCTTGCTAGCTTGTTTGCGGAAGTTGTCTACTGCAACTTTAACTAAATTAACTAAATTCAGACCTACTGCTATTTTGGGATAAACTGAAGCCGTCACTGTTTTTACCCAACAAGTAAAAAAACCCTGCAACCTGACATATGAAATGAAATATTAAAGCACTGAAGGGTAAGATTAAACTTTTTCTTTTCAGCTGAAGTATCTAAATTGTTTCTCTGCTGCGTTTGCTCCACGCTAATAAACTGCATCTAGGTGACATGGCTGTAAACAAACAATGTAAATGATTTGCTCTAAAGCAGCCAATAAATGGTGCTTTTGGATTTTATGATAAAGACTCTGGACCATTTTCAGGAAAAGATGCATTTTTCTTCAGCTGGTGAGTGACAAAAGTGATGCAAATCAGTTTTTTCTTCCACCACCTCCTAATGTCCCAAAATATGGAACTAATGAGATCATTTCTTCACATCACACTGTCTCTATTTAAAACAAGCGAGCCACTGATTTCACCAAAAACAAACATGAGAGACGAGCAGCGGTTCAGGGAAGCAGACAGGGCCTCAGTGACTCATATGTTCAGCCGAGAAGATCCCTTTTCCAGCCCCCGCCTGCAGTTTTGGAGATCATTTGGCTGCGCCGCCGCGTCACTGTAACCGTTTAATCTCATTGGTAAGCCCCAGGCATGCCACAGTGTCATGGCTGCCCACATGTAAACAAACACCCTCAGAGACAAAGACGGCAACCTTTCAGTGAGGTGACAGAGGAATGATGAGCGAGGGAGGGAGCGTGTGCAGACGGCACCTGTCTTGATGTTCATCTCCGCAGTGACCACCTCTCTATCCTCTGTCCGCCTACAAGTAATGCCACTGAGGAAGCAGCAACACGGTGACATGGCTCATACAGCCTTTTTTTTAGAGTCTTTTTTAAGTGCGTTTTCACTTGAAAATTAAGATACAAGTAGAAAAACTCTGAAATAGTCGAACCATTCAGTAAGAATGCAGCTCATATCTAACGCAGAATGAGGCTGATTTCATGAAGTTGCAACAACCAGTCGTGCGTTCTGATGGCAGCAAAACAACAATTGAATGCTGCAGCTTCTATAATGACTGAGGCTCAGATTTAATCTCATGTTTATTATCAATGTAGCAGAAGAGGCTTGTGTCTCCTGAGGAATGTGTTAAAAATTCTTCTGTTTTTTCAGTTAAATTCAACCTGGTTCCTTTTGTGGGTATATTGTATATGGGTGGGTATATTTTGAATGCTGATAGAAATACATTCGGCTTACTCGAGTTCATTTGAATGTTTGCCAGATTCTAAGGAAGAAACAGGCAAAATTTTTGGTCACATTTTTTATGAAACTTGTCTCTATAATGCATTGTAAGGTATTATGAACATTTAACACATTATAACACATTATGAATGCACTTATAATGCACTATAGGTGGTTATGGTTCGGGTCGGTATAGTGTTAGGATTAGGAATAACTATAACCCTGCCTCTGACTATGATTACACGACACTATAGGCACATTATAATGCATTATAAGAACGTTCATAATGCATTATAGGTGGAAGCTTTAAGCAAGGTGTTACCCTTTTTTCATTTGTTTGTTTTTTAATTACAGTACTGTTTACTTTACTAGCGGTATGCACTTATTTGGCCAAATAATACTACGTAGTATGCTCCATGTAAACACAAGCAAAGTCTGCAGTATGTCAAAAAGAACTAACTGATATATACTTATTCGGAGGAAATCCCCATTATGCATTCGACAAGTCTACCTCACCTACTGTTTTCCACAATGCAATGCACTGCAATGTCACAAACAAAAACCGGCTGTGCATTTGTAGAGAAAGTTTAATGAAAAAAAAAAGAATCTTGGTATCGCTGCCGATTTGTGCGAAATACATTCTGGGTAACCTGCCTGTGTACTGCAGTTTGAACATATCTCATACTGATTGTTCCTTTAGTATGCAGTATGTGCAGTATGAAGAAGATACAGTAAGCGGTATGTAGAATTTAGTGTGCAGCAGAGGTTTTAAAAACAGTCCGGCTTTATGCAGCTCGAGTTGGCCATGTTTTTATCACGTGATTCTGAATGAACCAGTTAAGTCAGACGTTTTCTCTCACTGCATTTCCTGCACTGTACTCAACAAAGCTAATTAAAAATGCAGTGTTTTGTCTGACACGGCTGGTGCCAGTCACAGTGCTGACTTTGTTTGGAGAGCCGGGACGTTGCCAACAGGAATGAGTCCAGCAGAGAGACTATTGGAAAAAAAAAAGGCTCATTTCCACGCTTCAAAATAACACCAGGGAACAATCAAGGTCGTGTTTATTAAAACACATCAGAGAGGTGCACTCCCCGCCAAAAGCCCTGCTCAGTGAGACGCGACAGCCGCTCTGTGATCACAGACAGAAAAATGCATTCGGCTTCATTTTAATAAAATGATAAGGTGGCCGGATCCACATGGCCACGCTGGGACGTTTGTTTTTACAGCCTTTTTGGAAACTGTGCAGGATTAATCCTCCTTTGTAATCAATTCCTTTTTGTATCACTTTCAATAATAAAACAGCCCGGACTGAGAAGAGAACACAGAAGAGACATTTGACAAAGAAAGGCTTTGGAGTGTGTGTGCGCACGTGTGTGTAAGTGTGTGTGCAAGCAGCTACTTCCTGCAGCAATAACCCAGGCGTGCAATATTTGGACTTATTCAGCATCTGGTGAAATGAGCACGGACCTCAAAATGAGGAAGTGATAGTGACATGAAGGAAGAGAAGCTGTTTCCAGCTTTTTGGAATCACTCACATGAGCCCGTTTTATTCTTAGCACAGGCGATTTGTACATCATGGAGTTTACTAGAGTGCAACTAGGCAGCATTAAAGGAAACTGGGTTGAAGGTTGACACTATTTACATCAGAGTGTTTGTTTTTGTCTTTTATTTAAAATTTTTATTAAGTTGTAAAACACAAGATGATTCCAGAAGAGTTCAAGCTCGATTTAAGGATTTAGGTAAATTCTTCGACCAACAAGTCTCATAAATCCCCAAACAATAACATGATGTCACATTATTAAATTGATTGTAGTCCAATTTTGCGCACAGATAATGAACCAGTCCTTCTTATTAGCTTCTGTGGAGAGTTATCGTAACGAAAGTCATAAAAAATACAAACACCACATAACTCGGAGCTTGGTAATATAAAAAAAAACTTCTTTAAGTTTAGGAAATGATTATGGTTAAAATACATAGATTACATTTATTATTTTATAGACGTTAAAACAAGTCAACATTTACTTTTAGTTTCACACGGACAACTGCGTCCTTGTCTGAGCTCCGGCCCAGACCTCCAAACTGCTCAAACCTTCTCACTCTTTTCATCTGAATATTTTTACGCGTAGTATTTGAACAAATCTGCTCTCTGCAGAATGGTAAGGTAAAATTGATCTTCGGTGAGCTGAAAAGTGACAGTCGAATAGCTACACTGCTGCTTAACGTTCTGTGATAAAATATTGTTTAGGATTAACTAAAGGTCTTTGTTGCAGAGCTTTTGCTCACAGTTCACAAAAACGCTAGTGAGTAAAAAACTTTGGAAAAAACTTTGGAAAGAAAAAACATTTTCCCCTGTCTGATGAACAATTAACAACATTCGCAGTGTGAAAAAGTTTACCATAAATAAATAAATAAAACAACTAAAATAAAATAAATAAAATGAGAGTTCGTTTAAAAATCTTGGTTCCAAAGACTTATTTACCAGAATGCAGACATATTTTCAGTGTTGGGGAGAAACTAGTGGCATGTAACAAAGTTATGTAATTTCATTACAAAATAAATGTAACTGTAATCAGTAACAGTTACTGAGGAAGGATGTGTGATTACAGTTACTTACGAAAACATTAATGATCACAAAGGGGGTTACATCTGAATATTTTCAGTCAAAAGCTTAGACTGTGTGTTGACTAATATTCATTTAGTTGCTTTGCATGTTTTTGATGTGCACAATGTCTTCTTTTGCCATTTCCAGTCAAGGCCATTTAGTAAAGTTTAAAGCTGTTTTGATGCTTTTGATTGGCTCTCTTGTTTGAATTTACAGCACCCCACATCTGCCATTAACACTGCCTGATTTAAACATTTGAAAATGGTGACCAGTTGAAAACATTCATCAGAAATTTAGAAAAATAATAAAAAAATAATCAAATGTACTAAGGTACGTTACTTGATAAAGTAATTGAAATAGTTACATTACTTGTAACATTTTAAACAGGGCAACCAGTAATCTGTAACCAATTACTCATCCAAAGTGACCCTCCCGGTGCTGAATATTTTTGAGCTTAAATCCTTTGCAAACCTCTGAAGCTGCTGTGTTCAGTTCCAAGTTTGGGCAAAGTCTGTATGCGTTTGTAAATTTGATATTTGTCAAGTCAACTTCGACCTTAGGTTGACTTAACAAAAACTGAAATGCTTAAAGTTGGTGAAAAGCACGAATTAACTGATAAATGTTATCTGGCCGTCGTTATTAGATTTGATAAAACATGATGGATTTGATTTTGCTGTAAAAAACAAACATGACAGATAAATGGAGGCCATTTTAAATAGTTGCTCTGCTGTTCTTTAATCAGTAAGTCATGTCTTTATCAAGTCAAGTAAATATAGCAGTGCAGTGAGACTTTGATCAGCATTATTTATTACATATTTGTGTTTCCTCCCCTCACAGGGACTTTTTACTTGCAGAGAGTAAGTACAACTATGAAGTATACTCACTGCTCTGGAGATATTTCTCCTATTCAATAAGAGAGGTGACTGGAAAAACTCATCTGACCTGTTTCCCCAAACTGTAAATGGCCTGTAGGAAAAATAACTAAATAAATCAAAATACCCCTCAGCCCACAGAGCAAGCAGAAGTGAGATGGTCGCGCCTGCAGCGTTGCTGGGGGAGCTACTTTCAAACTGTAGTTGTGAAGCTACAAGCTACTTTTCATCCAGGGTTAAACTTCAGCAACACTGTACTTACACTGAAAGCTGTGCGTGACAATAACTACAAACACTGAAGTTATTTATATGTTGATAAATCAGAATTTTTTTGATGCAGGTAAATACAAAAGAAAATAACTAACTCTCTCTCAGTAATTTCTGATCGCTTTCTGAAAAACCAGTAGCTTCTCTGCATCACTTCTCCCCAGTACCGCCCTTAAGACATGTGAGGTGGGACAGGAGGTTGGAGTGGTGAAGGTGGTGGTGGTGGTGGTGGTGGGGTAATAACTAACCAGCCAAAACAGGCCTAAACACGACCTCATCACCACTTGTTGTCCCCTCGCTGCACGCTGCTGGCCAGCGCCTCGTCTCTGCTTGTCCTGTAGAGATAAGTAACCGCCCTGAGCTGATACACAAACTTTTTAAGACAGCGCTCACCACACATGAACATACACACACACACACACACACACACACACACACACACACAAACACACACACACACACACACACACACAATGGCAGTTTCCTTCAGAGCTCGATTGACGTGTAGAATTGATGCCTTTGCCGATGCCTTTGTCTGGCGGTGAAGCTTTGCGTCGTTTCCCTCTTGGACAAAGGTCATTCATCGTGACAGCATAAAGCTCTGGCCATTAGCAGTTGATGAATGACCCGGCCTACCGGTCAAGCCTTGACCTCCCTCCTCCCACCCTTCCTCGATGGGGTAATCTACTCCTCTTCTCAGGACTTAAGTCAAAGTTTGAAAAGCATTCAGCCTGTTGGACGTGAAAGGTGGAGCCGCAAGATTCCAGTCAGTCAAGCTTTACTGTATCTATTTGCCAAGTGGCCACACACACACACACACACACACACACACACACAGGATGCCTTCAGTTCTTATCTCTGCTGCATTTAGGACAGCTGTTGAGAGCAAGCAGCTGACCTCTGACCCCTTGCGCCACTAGGCTCCTTCCCTCCCACTAACACCAGTACAACCAGCAGGATGACCCCCACCCCTCTATAAATTCCTTCCCCTCCCAGCTCTGCAGCACTTTGTTGTCTGTCTGGTGTTTGTCCAAATAAGAGTTTGAAGCACATGCTAAAGATGGATCCCACCGGTCATCTGGACCATTTAGCTTAATAAACTGCCTCTTTCTGCACTTTCTGTTTGTGTACATTTGTTTAACCCACTCCATATGTTTGGGATCCAGATCAGCCAGCCGCTACTTACATAAATTCCATTTTCCCCTCTGTGCGTCGGAAACATATGTGAGGGTCTTTTTAGGTCACGCGTTGCTCTAAAAAAAACAAAAGAGGGTCTATATTTTTCAGCTGTGCATTGCCTCTCTGTCTCTAGTTTACCATGTTAAAACAATTTGCTCTCTGCAGAGGTGGGGGGAGGTTCTGGTTTCCGCCTAGAGGGCACTATACTGCCTTCAGTGTAAGGAACTTCCACGGCAACCTGAACTCGCACACCTACACAGAAAGATAACTGGACAATACAGCAAAAGTGTCAGCGTTCATTGAAGTCAAAGTGTTAAAATCAGCACCGTCAGAGCCAAGGGAGGCCAGTAAACACTTGTTAACACTGGAGAGTTTGGTCAGGAGTGCACTTAAAACATACTTTGTTCTGTCAAATTGACAATTTAAGAAAGGAGAGTTGTACAAGTTGTATTTTAATGTTGTATGAAGCTTTAAACTGTTTAAAGATAGCAGGCAAAGAAGTATATATGCTTCTGAAAGGTAGCAGAGGAGATGTAGAAAATTCCTAGTATGTAAAATCAAATGCTTTAAGGAAGAAAACATGAATTTAAAGTGTGTCATCTGCTTTTAAATTGCTTAAAATTAGACTATTTTTTAAAGTTATTTGAATGTATGAATTATTAACCTTAAAAAACACAGTTACATTGCAAAATTGCTGCAAGATAATGTGTTTCACATGATGAAAATAAATATTTGCACTAAAAGCACAAATATTTTCCACACTGAAATCTAGGGAAACACATGTGTAAAGAGCAGAAAGGGGAAATATTCAAGTAAAGTTCAAGTACCTAATTTCTCCCCAAAGTTTAAAGCTTGAGTAAATGTACTCAGTTACTCTCCGCAACTGGTTGAAAGTAACTGTTAAGAGCACATTTGCTGCTTCAAACACATGCTCTATGTGTTTTGTGTGTGTCTTTATGCTGTGAAGCGTGTTGTCAATTATTGCTTCAAGATGCTATGCAGGACTTTTTCTGTGTTCTGTAAAAGCTCGAGCCAAACTCATTTATATCAAGACTGAGCGTGAAAGGACCGCAGATAAAAAGAAGAGACTGTGTTTGTTCATAGAATTCACAACTGGTGCATATTAAATTTAACACCTGGACCCTGTTGAGTGTTGTTAAACCCTTTTGTTCTGGTGATGGTTGTTGTATCCTGTCTGTTGCTTTTGTCATTAATGCATATCTACTGCAGACCATGTGTGGATCACCTCGCCCAGTTTATTTTGCAAAAAAGACTGCAAAGATTTCAAACATGATGGTAATGATTAGGGCTAAACGATACACAAAAACCCATATTGTAATTATTTTTGTCATTGCAATATAAGTCATGATTTCAGAAGGAATGGCAATAATTGCATTTGAATGTCATTGAAACGTTTGATCATGTTGCACTTGGTCACACAGTAACTGCTTAATTGTTCAGCCCAAGTAACTTTTTTAAAAAAATGCAAAAAGATAAGTGCTCACAAGTCTTACTTTTCTTTACTTTTCGTGATTTTCCTTTGGCAGCATGTAAATAATTGTGATCCAAAGTGTTTCGGGCAGCAATCTGTAGAAGAGTTGGACTGTAAATGATTGTCCATGAAGTCCTGAACAGTGCAAATCCTCACACACACTTTCAGATTCTCTGTGCTCACTCACACTTAATTGTCCTCCCCTCTCCCTCTGCAGAGAGAAAATTTGCCGAGTGCCAAATGAAATCGAAATCAACTTATGTGTTAAGCAATGAGCAGGGGGGGGAAAGAGAGGCAAGGCAAACTGCACTTGACCGCTCTTGACAATGGCGCCTGCTCCCACCAAATGCACATTGATTAATTAATTAGAATCCCTTATTAGCAAATTGACTGTCTCAGCTGATTATCAAATTCAGTTTCTTTATTAGACGCAGCTGCCGTGCTGCTGCCCCGATGCTCCATCGCTGCTCTCTATCTGAGCCGGCCACTCAGCGCCAGAACAGCTCTCACCCAGTCGTCTGAAGCAGTTCTCTATGAACTCACAGTCAGACTGGACCCAGCGAGGATCATCGCTGTGCCAGCATGTAAATTCAGAGTCTGCTGAGACTGAGTCCTGATTTGTATTTGTTTCTGTACTATATGAAAATTAAAAAAAACAGCCAGTTGAAATTTGAATTTTGTTAGCTATTATATATACAGATCAACAAGTTTTAATAGTATTGATCAGCATTTCATTTTATGGAAGTCAACGGATGCCAAAACGTGATGAAAGAATTTCGGATTTCTTTAAAAAAAAAAAAAAAGATTCCATAACATGCCAACCTAGTACAGATGTTGTCATGGTACATTTTTGTAAACCAGGTACATGATGGAACTCAACTTTTACATTTTTAAGTTTAGTCGCTTTACATTTAATTCATAGCAGTGTTGTGGTTCAGGTCTGGTCGAGTTAGGACAAGATCATAGGTTAATTGAAAAAAAGAAATCACTAAAATCATGGCTGCGAAAAGCCAAGACAGTTGCCAAACTTAATTATTTTTACTTAAAATGGAAGCAAATGTTGATCTCCAGTGATAAGCTTGATGCAAAGTGTGCACAAATTGTGAGAAATGAGCTGAAACATGCAAAATCTGCAGTATCCAATCCTTTAATTTTAATAACTTGACCTGACTCTGTTGTAGAACCAGGGCGTTTCACATTTTATCAGTTCAGTTGCATTTTTTAGTAAATTTGTTGTTATATTAGGTCTATGTAAAGTAGTAATGTATCCCAAGGCGCCCCTATTGTTGATTAGGTGCAATGGGTCAGCCTTTTTGATTGCATTGGGTTTCAGTTAAAAGCTTTACAGACTCAGTTCTGCTTCGAATGCTTTTCCACTCAATCTTTAATAAAACTCTGCAGGAAACACTGAAAAAAAAAACAGATTTTGCTTGCACTGTAAACAAAATTCCATTCGACTGTATTGTAGTGGGGTCGAGTCAGAGATGGATTTCTCTGAAAGTCTCCAAAGTAAACCAAAACGATCTGCATGGGTAAATACAAGCGACCAAATATTTGCTTTTTGTAATTTGGGTAAAGGGAGACTGTTACTTCCAAAAACCCGTATCTGTGTGATTTTCTGAGCTCAGTCACAGACTTGTTCGTTTTTGTGAAGGACTAAAGGAATCAGCTCAAATCAGCATTTTGTAATAGAAGGAAATGGTGAGCAGACATTTTATTTGTCACTTGTGCATTCATTGCTGGTATGTGTGTCGCAGTCATATGATGATGAGAGATGTTGATAAAACAAGGGAATAAGGAAACAATTCTCTCATTGACCCTTCAGCCGATGATATGTCGACCTTCGGCAGCATTCTTAACGTCCACACAGTCGTGCGGGCATCACAGTGGGCCTCACAAATGACCCTGTTCACCCGGGCCAAGACAGGAGGAAGGAAACATGGAACACACACACACACACTCAACACACAGTGGAAGTGATGGCCAACGAATATCTCGCTCCATGCCTCCAGCACCAGGGGGAATGAAAAAAGTTGACAGTGTGAGAGCGCTGACTGGCCATCGGACCACATGGACGGGCCTGTGTAGGGCCATTGTGGCTCATGGCTTTGTCCAGATGGTTCACATACCTTTAGTCGTGCTCTGGGTGAGGAATGCGCTCCCTCGGGACAGTTCCCGACCCTGGAAACAAGGGCCAACATAAACACCCATCCCCAACCCCCACCATGGTCCTCACCTAAAATCCCTCCAATCTCTGTTAGAGCTGATAATGAGGTTGCAGCAGGAAGAGGAATTAAAGAAAACATGTTAAAGTGTCACGCTGCCTTAAAATGCAGGTACCAGGATTTTTATTATTTGCATCCTTCTTCTGGAGGTGCGCACATGACAAATTTTGGGCAGAGGTAAGGGTGACAAAAGTGGTTTGTCACATGATAGTATACGGATGCAGTGTTCTAAGAAAGGCGGTGTGTGTGTGTATGTATGTGTGACTGAGTGTGGGATTATAGCCTGACTAATTACCTTGTAAAATGCTGTTCCTTCCATTTAAAACACAGCAATGCCACAATCCCAATAAACAAGCATTATTCCAAACAGAGAGCGACCGGAGCGCGGCCTGGAACCCTTCGCTCCGGCTGTCTTATAAACAGCGGTTTTCATGGATGGATGATTTTGTTCCATTTTTATCGTTGAGCATTTAAAATGCTGGTATTTATATTTTGCTATCTTGTGCAAGGGGGAAAATTCCACATAAGTCAACTCAGCTGTTCTCACAGATAAGTGTTTATTCTGACATATTTGTACAGGGGAGGAATGAGAGACTCTGCTTGTTTACAGTACAACTCCGTGCTCCAGTGTGCCTGTTCTCCAGCACGGCTGGGCTTCAGGCTAATAACAGGGGACTCAAATAATATTTCTTTGTGGGGTTTTTTTTTGCATGAGGAGTGTTCTTGTTTCTTCCATTTGTGTATCAGCTGGAACCAAAAAGGCGATAAAGTCTAAATGAGAGACTGAGCAACATGTGTTTTGAGATGAGAGGAAAGGAAACATCTTGCTCTTGGCTGAGATTTCACCTACCAGAATAGACACAGAGACAATAACAGCACACAGTCGGTGACATGTGATGCTTGCGTCCCTGCTGCCGTTAAAAAATCCCTCTTTTTTAAACTTGGCTTGAAGGGTTCCTCCACAAGCTGCTGGACTGCTGGTGTCCCCTGACTGTAACTTTGTGTCTTTGCGGTTCCGCTCTTAGTAGCTTTCTGCCAAGAAAGCATGAAAGCGAGTAAGATTTACAGCTTTGCAAGAAGCAGATGAAAATGTCTGTTTTGATAGTTTTCTTTGATTAATCTCAAGGTGCTGCACAGGATCTTTGACAGGACAGATAAATTCATTATGTGCAGTTGGAGCTTTTGCATTCCTTACACGCAAGTGAGTGACAATTTCTGCATTTTTATGTTACTTTTTACATTTCATCAACATGGTTGGTCACTTTTTCTCCTCTCATATGCAAAAAAACATGTCTTGACTTCATGATTCAGTTATATTAGGTGATTTATATTTTATAAAACACCACAAAACATGTATTTGCTGTTTTGGGTTTTCAGTTTTGCAGTAACATGATCCCTTGCCTCTGAAGAAAGTCCTGATCCCAAAATGTTACCTAATGGTGCAGGGATAAATCTTTATGGGTGTGTTATCTAGTCTGCAGATTCAGTTTTCTGGGGTATGGCCAATATCTGACATGCCGATATTGTACAACTCATTTGGCCAACAATCGATTCCAATGCAGATTCATTCCTTGTGAAAAAGAAGACAAATGATTGAACTTTTGTTGTGTAAAACATGTCACATTTATTAATGACAATTGCTTTTAAACTAAACAAGTTAAGATAAATCCTACTTAAAACCGGATGATGTTCCCTGAGACAATCATAGCGATACCCACAACCAGGGCAAATTTAGCCTGTTTCAGAAGTGACAAAGTAAGTAAGCATAACATTTGTGAGACAACTCGAGCATTTAATCAAGGAAACAGAACCCCTTTTTTAAATATATCTATTTCAGTTATTATATGGGTGGATATCCACATGCTGGCCGATATCAGATTGTTAATTTTAAAGCCAATATCGACCGATACCGATATTGTCCCAATAACATGCATCCCTACTATTTTTCACATGGGCTCCTGTCCAGCACCACTTATTTTGGGGTGCTTTTGTAAATTTAAGTAATGATTCATAACATTTTTCTCTTAAATCAGGTGCCAGTTATATTGTTTGTCACCTTTTTGGACTCAAATTGACCAGCTTGCAAGAGAAAAATTGTAAAGCAAAATGCACAAATGAGGGTTAGTTAGTAATCTAATGTATCAAATGATGTACAGCAGTTCCAAAAAAAGACAAAATTTTCATCAATGAAATCTTTGTAAGTTGTAGCTGCTTTGAAGCAGCTTACGTGAATCACAAGTGATTGATGTGAACAGAAAATAGTTTGTTTTTATGTTTAATCTGGATGTTGAAGAATGTACAGTTGTTTTTATTTTATTCTTTTCATTCCTTATTTTTGCTGGCATTCATAATTTTTGATAGCAGATCCAAATGGACGGAAGCAAAGATCTAAGTAGCTCTGTAGTGAAGTAATTGACAAGATTTAGGTCTAAATCAATCTGTGTGATGAAAGGAGATGAGAAAATAGGCTTCAGGTTAAAAATGGCTGAATGCCAGGCAGAGTACCATTTTCCCTCCTCCTCCTCCTCCTCCTTTTCTTCCTTCTCTGCTGGTATCGAGGCCCGCGCTCCCTCGCACATCTGTCGGCATGTATCCGCCGCTCAATCGCTCTCGCTGGGCCACGGCGGGTTCCCTAACAGCTCAGTATGGCTCTTCCATTAATCAAAGACACTTCCAGTGTCCCATTACAGAAACACTGCTACTCGGCCTGTCTGAAGCTGACAGCTCGCCAATTCATCTTCTAGGAGAAAAAAAAGCCATTGTGGCACGCCAGTCGCCTTTACCTGTTCAAACGGAGGGCTGTTAAGAGCGCAGGAAGACCCCTCTGAAATTGTTTTCTCTAGGTCAGCCAAACAACAAAAAAGGTAAATTGCTTGTCTCAGGTAACACACAGGGGAAGTTTGGTGGCGGCAGTGGGTGTTGGGGGGAAGTAGGGCCGTTTGGACGAGTGGGTCAGCTACAAAATAAGAGGATGGAGATGTGTTTGTTAAGAAGGTGATTTCAATGAGGCTGCAGGGGATGAAATGCACCGACGCTGTTTACCGAAGCAGCCTAAACGCTGCCCTGACACCAGAGAAGCCCCTTGGCGGAGGCTGCTGCCTCTAAGTACATCTCTTTATGCCTCCTTGCTGCCTGAAGATGGCAGGTCACTCTGTTTAGCTCTTTGTGGTGGTGATACTAAACACATGAAATTGTAAGAAAATAAATGCGTTTCCTCTCCTGTCCCCAGCCTTACACAGATTACTTCTCACGCCAATATTTAGCCAATAACCCATGAACTTCAGTGCTCTAGTACAAAGGTTTTTTGGTGGTATGCTTTTGCGTATCTCGTAGCCATGTTGGCATTTATTACTAAACCTGACTAAGATTTCTTCCATTGTTTAAAACAAAGTATAAAACTTACATGAAAGAAAATAAAATTAGTCACATCCTTAAAAATCACATGATGAAATGTCAGAGCTTTCATAAAATGACTGTACAGTGATTCATCGTTAAATCACTGTTCATTGAGAGGAGAAGATCAGAAGCACAATCCGAAGGAATCCATCATTGCTGTTGAGCAAGAGGATATGGTTAGACAGACAGACTGCACTGTTAATTAAAATCAGGATAAAACAGAAAGATTAAAGCTGCATTAGAACTGAAAAAAAAAACTAAAAGAGCTTTAAAGTCCTTTTACGTTACAAGTAGTATCTGATCCAGTATCCATTTTGTGCATCATTCTTGACTTGATATGTTATTATTTAAACAACAAACAGCACATTTTCTAGAATACCTAGGTGAGGTAAAACTTTTCATCTTCAACAATAAGAGTTTTTGCTAAATATGGTGAGTTTTAACATAATGAATTTGACGTGCAGACATTGGTTACGTTTATTTTCAGATTAGTAATCGAAGTTGGTATGAAAATGCCGCCGATGACAATAGCTTTGAAGTTCTCCTTGTTCGGGACAAATTTCCAGGATCTGAAAAAAAAGACCTTGTTGTCCCGTTAAACTAAGCACAATGTGCAGACGTCGCTCATCCTCTGAGAAGAAAATCATTTTGGACGTAACAGCAGGCAGGGCAAATATTAAAGGGAATAAACTTGAAGAATGTGCAGGAAAAGTCAGAGGGACTTTTGCTGCAAATGTAAAGATGAAGTCAACAAGAAAAAGTTCAGTTGTGAAATTGTTTCCACTTAAATCTCTGTTATTATTTCAGAGTAGTTCGCTGGCGCCCGCACTGTAAATAGTTTACTGTGTGCAGTTCAGAGGGGAAAATGAACTGTAAAGATCCAGCTGCAGCTTGGGGTGTGTGGCTCCGAGCTGGCAGCTGCTAAATCCAACATTTTTAGCTCCTTGGAAGAAGAGGAGCAGCGGGCAGCTCGTTACCGAACCAACCTACAGTCAGTGGGGAGGGCAAGGTGGGGGGGTGGGGACACAGTGCTCTGACAGTTTGGTGTGATGACGTTCTTATTAAGATCAAATCTCTCTTCATAACAAACACATGGATGATGAAATGGAGAGATGAGGAGGAGAGGAGAAAGGACAGCTTGTCCCCCCCCCATCAACCCTCCACACCCCCTGGTCGATTTGATTGACGTAATGAGGTGAAGGCTAGTTGGCACAAAGCTGCTCCGGGGGGCAAATGGAGACATTATTATTTTGTGTGTGTGTGAGAGAGAGAGAAAGAGAGAGAGGTGTGTGTGTGTGTGTGTGTGTGAGAGAGAGAGAGAGAGAGAGAGAGAGAGAGGGTGCCTTGGCGATTCTCACCCGGCCCCACTGGGCTATTAATTACCCTCTCTGTAACATGGCATCTGCTGAGACGGGCTGATCGAGCGAGCTCTGCCAACATGGGTGAAGCTGCTCTCTCTCTGTCTCTTGTCTCCGTAGACCCCAGCTGCAGTCTCGCTCCGTGCTTATTGGATTCTATCTACATGTATGATTGATTCAGCACCTGAACTGTGCTTTTCATGAAAAACAGGCCAAACACACACACACACACACACACACACACACACGGCAGAGAAAAGCACCCCAGCTGGCAAATATTTAACCAACCATGAGACACGCTAAGATGCCCGCTCTGTTCAAGTAGGCTGGGACATTTTCTGAGCAGCTGTTTGATTTGCTGTTCTGGAAGAGAAAAGGACAGTTTTCTTACCAAAAGAAGCAGTCAGAGTGTGTTTTTCGTGTGTGGGTTTTTCCTCTTAAAGTCACAGTTTTAATTTGACGGGAGCACAGAAATCAAAATTATTTGTGCATTTCTTTCTCTTTCAATACAAGCTCTGGTGTTTTGGCTGCAGCAGGTCCAAGTTCTTCTTTGTTCTACGTTGAAAAGGCTTAACCTTCGCTGCAAGGCAACAGAAGGCCATCAGCTTTTCCAAATGTTGGTCTTTGTGAATTAATATGTGACATTCCTCTCTGACATCAGTGACTTGTTTTAAAAGCATCATGACAGGCAGCCTACGCCACAGATAAGCACCTTGTGAATCTGTGGTCGTCTATATTTGCATAATCTTTTACTTGCACTGTGTCTGACAGGCAGTTGGGTTTGTGTCTTTAAGAGCAACAGTGAGGACTCATATTTTGGTGTTCCTCCATCGCAAGTGTTGTCACTTTGGCTGCAGCGACATCCAAGAACACTGAGCATGTTCTCACCGTCTTATTTTGGGGGATTTTAGTAAACTGAAGAGCAGTTTTGGGCCACTTTGAATGCCGCTGCAAATGAGTGAGCAGCAATATGACACTATTAGATTACTTATACTGTGATAATTCTCCCCTATCGCCTGCAGCTCACAGCGAGGAACACACACAAACACACACACCGGTTGTGCCATGATGAACCTTTAAAGGTCCTGTTTGTTGTTTAGCTTGCCATTCCTCCTTCCTGTCTGTCTGCCCCCCCTCTCCATGCACACACACACACACACACAAACACATAGAACGTCTGGTGAGTCACGGCATTAGCAGTCATATCGATTTCTTTCTTTATGCTTTCTTTAGCCAGTTGTAAAGAAAAAGGTACACCCACCCTGCTCTCACCACCAGTCCAAACCAGCACACAGAGTCTCTGCAGTCTTCGACAGAAAAATAAATCATCAATGTTATTACATTATCCAGTGTCATTACTTCACAACTAGTATAAAACATTGCATTATTATGATATGGTGAAAGCTTTAATGCACTAATAACGCACTGCTCCTGTCTATCCGGTATGTTCAGTGTAAGGAAAACCCTCCGGCTTCATGTGAGAGATAAAATGATTTAATTCGGCAGAAAGGTCCTTCATGCAGTTTTAACTCATTCCAAGGTGCATTAGAGTCACATTAGGACAAGTCAGTACATTATCTGTCAGATACTACATTATCAGTTGACTGTAGTGGTGTGTGATGTTTTCCTAGCCGGGGTCGGGGAAAGTCTGCTCTCAAGTGAAGGGAGTGACCCCGGCCTGACACCCAGACGCTACTATTTCAGTGTTCTGGCCCTCTGGCCAAAAAGCTGTCAGCACATATTTTATCCTTTCGCTCACACAGTATATTTTCCTTCTCTCTCTCTACCTCTCTCCCTTCTTGTTGGGGCTCTTGTCTCATGGTTTCCTTCCCCTCTGTGTGTACAGCAGTGACATGGACCCAATACAAGGTGCTGATTGGTTCTTACTGGGTTCAGTGCATTCAGGACTAATCCATTTTAGTCATCATCTGCTACTGCCAAAAAGTTGTCGAATACTCACTTAATTGCTGAGAATAAATCACAGTTTTTTACCCAAAACTATTTGATTATTGTATGAGGGATCCACACTGGTAGATGATATAACAGTGGTCTCGATTGGCTCTGAGAAGCTGTTGACAAATGAGCATAAATCTGATTGGATGAAACTCTTCGCAAGCTTTTCTGAGCTTCAGAATCTGTTTGACTTGCAGGAGTCTTTCCCTTCCAGTCCCTCAATACTGCACCGTGCTACAACGACAGATAAACAATTTGACAACGATCTGCAGTGTCGACTTGTTTTGATTGTCAACTATTCTGAGAAACTTTTAACTATGGGTATCTGCTGAACAATATGCAAACCCCCCCCCCCCCCCCTCCCCCCAAAAAATGTTGCAATTATTTTGACAGACATTGAGATATGCAGCACAATTATATCTGAGCTGGTAATTTTTTGTTTTTATTTTTACTAAGAAAATATAAAAATGATGACTGGGTCATGTTCCCTGCTACCTGGAGAACTGGATTTTTGGGCCGAGGAATCTCTGTAGCATCACTTTGCTTTATTTATAGTAAACGATGGACACATGAAGAAACTGCAGCTTCTGCGAGGTTGATATTGCACTTGGCCGTACTGTGATTTGAACAATAGTTTAATTGACTGCTCAGACCGAGTCCTGTGAACACTATAAAATCATGCAATCTTATAATATTTTCGTGCTCTTTTCCATCCAGTGTTTCTGTATGGAGCTTTTTTTTTAATTAAAGGAGAATGACATGCGTCCTAATCCTTCACCAAACTAGCAGGACTTCCTGCTTTGTAGCATTTCATCTGCAGTTGCCGTTTTTCTTATTTTGTTCATTTAGAGTTTAACAACATTAGAAAAAGGCTGGTACCTTTTCACGGCTTTGCCTCTAAGTTTGTCTTAAATTTAGCGCCTGGCAGCTTTAAAACTTCGTACATTTGCCTTTTAGAGCTCACAGTTTACCTGATGTGCTCGGCTCAATTATCTTTTCGTCTTCCTGCATTACACCAACATCATTAACTGGACTGCCAGCAGACGGCATGGCCTAGCCCAGCACAGCACTGGTGCACTAAAAAAGGAGGTGAAAAAATCCTCCGAACGCTCTGTTATTAGCTGTATTTCACACACACACACACACGCACACATGTGCACACACAAACCCAAACTCTCACATGACCCTCCACTGTGCGGGCAGAGGCACTGATTCAAGCCGACAGAAATTCTTGGCACAGACCGCCCACTCCATTCACTGGCTGCTGTTCAGCTGTCATACTCACTCTCTGAAGTTTTCTCCCTTTAATAGGGTTCTGTGCACAGATGAAGGTAATAATATAAGCTGTGGCGGCCATCGGCAATATGTTTATCCATAGTTATCAATGAGTTTTAGGTCAGATATGATGAGACTGAAGCATGGTGTCATGTGACTGCAGGTAAAATTAAAAACAAGCTGTGGTTATGTAACCTGCACCAACGATTCCCAAAGTCAAGTTTTTTAGTCTCCAGGGAAAATCAGAGGGCTGTTAGAAATAGGAGCAATTGTCATGCTTCATTATCATTTTGCTTCCATTGACTTCGATCACAGTGCAGTGAGTCATATTTAAAACATTTCTTTTCCCATAAAGGCAACACTCTAATTTATTTCATGAAAGAAACATGTGGGCCAACGTAATGTAGTATTATTGTTGTATGCACAATTGTCTATCTAGAACTATGAAACCATCATTTTCATTATTATCATGCCTTCTGTATTTGTTTTTTACAGTGGTAAAAAAAAAGGTATAAATTATGTGTAGGCTATATGTTTTGATTTAACTCTCAGTAAATGTTATTGACATGATTTGTAATACCGTTTGAAAAAGTAAGCAAGACATCATCAAAATTTCCATTACCTAATTTCTGTTTTGTTAGCTAATCTACTCTAATGGAATAACTGACTGGTCATGTTGGTACTAATTAAAGTAGAAATTAGAAAATATGAAACTGTATGTAAATATGAAGCAGTAGAATAAATGATCTATTTTAAGCTATTTATTCTTGCTAGATTCAAGCATTTTAACACAATAAGAAGCATTTTTGTATGAAAACAAATGCACAAAAGAATATACAGCAGGTGCAAATGTTACATATGTGTTTGTATGTTGTTGCTGTGAGCAGGTCTGTGTGGTCTGTTTATATACACTGTATTCACAGAGAGTATTAATAAAGACTGTCTATAAAAAGTCTTTTCAGCTGTAAAAACCACATATTGGCCTCCATCACATTCTAATGTAGGTGGATGTGAAAAAACCCTCTTGCTAGGTGCTGTAATGTTTAGTGGAATATAGTATCACACAGTCTCACCCCGAAACACACACACACACACACACACACACACACACACACACACGCACACACTCCGAGATGAGAGCGACTTGTTTACTGCAGCCCCGCAGAGCTCCGGCTGGGGCTGTTTGGGATGCCCGTGGGTGCTGTGCAACTCTTGGAAGGCGGACGTGCAGTGAATGACAGTGCAGATGGCCTAGCGCCACCACTGCCACCTGAACCTCCCCAAGCCTCACAGACACACACGCACACACACGCACACATGCACACACAGTTCCCGAGGTCATTGACATCAAAACAAGCTGCCTGCAGCCATCTCCAGTGTCAAAAAGAGTCCTTGCAATCTCACCGTTTTTCTTTTTAAACACTTTTATCTCCCTCGGAATGCACACAGTCATCCCTGCTAATAATCTCATCTGTGTTATTTTCCATAGATGGACACACATAAACACACACACACGCACACAGCCTTTCTCAAAGACACACAAACACACTGGCCTGCCACTATCTTTTTCCTTGTCCAGCGTTACGAGGCGTACAGTAAATCAATCCCAGAAGCATTGCATAACAGTTTGAGAGCTGTGTCCAAATACCAAAATAATCACCTTGTCAACTGGTCCGCTCTGGCTCGAGCTGGCTACAATAATAAAATCACGAGGTCTCTCTCCCGATTCCAGACAAACAAGAGTGTTTACACTAAGCAGCGTTATGAAGTTGGAACAATGAAGTCAGAGGGATATTGACAGGGAGCCAGTTTTCCCTGAGATAAGCAACGTCTTTTCAACAGTTATAATTGTGGAGAAATCACACATCATGTGAATGCAATCCTGCATATTAAATAAATAACCTACTTAATTAGATCATTTTTCTTGTTTGTACACAATATGGCATCTCTGGGTCTCAGTTGTACGACTTTGTGGAGCTTTGAAAAGTTATTTGGAATTTATTTACAGCTCAATTTAAAGTCATTAGAGTTTATGATGACAGATTTATGGGCAGAATAAAATAATGCGGGAGGAAATAAAATCATGTGATCAGTAACAATAGGGCGCATATTATATTATACATGCCTGTTAAAAAGGCTGAGACTATACAAACCTTTACACTGACCTGCTGAGAGAAATCAAAACCGGTTGCAGAACTGACGGAGAAGAAAACTCAAACATGAGGAGTTTTGTCAGATTTTATAACTGTTTTGATTATGTGAGAGAGATGTTTCGTAAGCTCTTGTTTGCTTTACGTTTATATTTACAGATTAAAAAGAATACTTAAGATGAAACTGTTCTAAAACCCAGATATTAAATGGAGTTGCTGCCACAGTGTTGCTGTGTCTCACTCTGTCCCTCCTGTGAAAATATTTTCCTGAAGGAAAAGTTGTTTTCTCACTGTTTTACTTGTTTTCACACTAAACCTTTTGGATTCTGGCTTTGCTCCCCAGCTGCTGCAGCAAAGACAAAACTTCTGCACAAGGTCAAAGTTTGATCCAGTGTCATCTAATCTAATCTGAACTCTTCCTCCTCTCACGTACTCGACACTACTGTCTGCATTTAACTGCCTTCTTTGTGAGTGCTGTGCCATCACACAGGTTGTTGTTGTCGACGCTCTGGTTGCGAAACGCAGCTTTTATTGATGTAACAGGTGCTTAGCTCGACTGCGGCAGTCAAAATAACACATCTCCTCTGTTTGGCTTTCAGAATGGAAGCTAAACTTAGACATCTTTGAGGTTTTTCTGTCACTTGATGGAAGGTGATGCCGATGCATTATGCATGAGGAGAGAGGGAAGACTTCGTCTGGCTGCTTTTTATAGACCACCAAAGCTCTGCTGCTGCATGCACACACACACACAAGAGCCAACCGTCTCACTCGATGCAATGTAACCTCTCACAGATCAAGGAGGCAGGAGCAGAGGAAAAACAGGAATCGAGCAAACTGGCAACATTGTCGGGAATAAAAAAAGAAAGGAACAACAAGACGAAACAGAAATGTTGACGTGCTATTTTCAGATGGCAGAGGGTCTTTTGATGCACAAACCAGAGGAGAGGCAGAGGGAGCAGTGGGGCTGGTGTTTGTCTCAGAGATGGGCTTTAACAGAAATACTTTATATGTGTGATCTTCCATGCTCTCCCTCCTCTTTGTTCCTGCCGTTCCAACACTTCAGCGGATGTGTCTTTAGGTTTAGTTAAAATGAGGAAGAAAGAGTTGTCACACAAGAGGGAATCTGGGGATGTCGAATTATTTGCAGGCAAAGCCGAGCTCCTACTTTGGATTGCAGACTTTGCAAACACCATTTGCTGCCCTCAAAAGTGTGCAGTTATTTTCTCCTTATCCCTCTAATCCTTATTTAACCAGGCTGGTTGACTAAGAGCACACTGTCATTTATAGTAATGACCTGTGGGAGAAACTGCAGGGAGCTACTCACATATAGGCTCACACCTGTGTGCTGCACTGTACCAGCACATACAGCGACAAACCTGAATCGAAGGTGACAGACCATCCGTTAAAAACTGCCATTATTTCTCTTTTCTGTAGAAGGGAACAAAACGAGGTTTTACTGTTTTGCAATTACTCGACTGGTCAACTGAAGATTGCTAACCTGGCTGGTTGTCATCAAAAATTCAACTTTAAAAAAAAATAATAATAAAAATGCACATTTAAATGACTGGATAATGGGTAATTTTGTTATGCGTGCAATTCGGTTGCATTAACCCTCCAAAACTTAGCGTAGCAATCAATGTAACGCCAAGATGTTTTACAAAATTTTAAATGACTTTTGAACCGTTTAAGTTACAGAATAGCTCCAAATTGCATTCAAACTGTGAGATTCTCAGCTTTCCGGGGCACTTTGAATGGTGCCTGCGAGACGTTCAGGGCTGATTTTAGGTCTTGACGATCAAAGATGTATATCAGTGTGATGTTTACCGTCAGCGATGATGTTGAACAAAGTGCAAAGACAGTGACAAAATTTATATATTGTCACACTGTCTACCAAATAACTTCCAAGATAATATGCAAATAAATGGCTGTAACTCACTGAGGGAAAGGTGAATTTGCACCGAACTTTACATGGAGTTTCAAAACACCTGAATACAACTTTCCACATGGAAAAAAGTCCCTGGTTGACTGTGGAGTTATCCAACAAAACACAAGTTTTTTTTCATTGAGGGTTGTTTTTGTTTTTTTTTTTCAAATATGGTATGCTCGCACAAAGGCAATGCATGATTGTTATTTTACACTATACTGACATGAAAGAGTAGGTTCCCCTGAATCATAAGATGGACTATGTCCATGCTTTTACTAATCTATGTGAGTTTCAGAGGGTTTAGAAGAGATGTGATTGTATGTGATGGATGATTTTACCTTTCTCTTATTATATTAACCTCACTGGTGAAACTGATTTCTTACTTTTACTTAAGTTGCTAGATTAAACGTTAGTTTAAACATTGCTGAAATGAGTCGTAAGAAACGTAGCTAGTTTTATCAAACATGTTTTGATAACTACCCGAACAATATCATACAATGACTTTTTTCCTAAGAAGGTTAATGGGAAGTTCAAATACAACCTCCCAGAATTCAGGGTCTTTCTGGTCATTTTTGTCCAGTGAAATTTGATCCAGCCAGTCCACAACCTTTTGGGTCAGATTTCCCCCTCGATTGTCACTTTATATTGAATAAAATGACTTTGTGAAATGGAGAAAACACTTCTCGCTGAATGGAACTGTAGGAGACAGATTGAAATGGTTTCCTGTGCTACGCTGAAGGCATTAGAGGGGGGATCTCAGCTTCTAAGCTTTGGGTGGATCTGGGTATCTATCTGGGATTAGGTTAAAATAGTTTCTTTTTGCCAGGAAGCACAATTAAAAGTTCTTTGGCTTATTCTCCTGCTATTACCTGAAGACCAGGCTCTTCTAACTATGTGCTAGCAATAACACTTGGGTGGTGATAATTAATGCAAATCAAAATTAAAACTTTTTTTGTGACTCTTTGCAGACACACTTGACTTCTCACGTAATAACATTAATATTAAGAACCTAGTAAATTTATTGAAAACAAAGCTGAAGGGAGAAGCAGCCTCTGCTCCGCCGATTCCAGCAGCAATTTAGTTTCAAGCTTGGTGGTTTATTCTGGACTTTATGACGACATTTTAGGGCTGAAACTCACCCACTCACTATTATTGTCGTGAATAAAGAAATCAAAATGAGTTTACTGAGTGAATTTTATTTTTATTTCAAGGAGATCCTTCCTAAATTAGATCAGTTTGTAAAAATGTTTTGTTCCCTGGTCGGCAGGAAAAAAAACAGCTGCATTTATTTATTTATTTATTTATTTTGGTCTAATATTTTAGACGATCCACTGTAAGAAGCGAGGAGATTGAACTCACACTTCTCATGATCATTATTTAAGGACTATAGCAAATTGAGCTCTTCAAATGCCTTCCTGACAGCCTGGCAGCTCTCTCCGTGCTTTATATCATCATGTTTGTCCCTCATCTCTCCATCTCGCACCAGATCACATAGTGCTCAATATCACGTTAGCATTTTTGCTTTTTAGGTCCAGTTTTGTTCAAATAAAGCCATAAAGAACATTCATGTAGTTCTCACAACAAAAGGCCGTGATAAACAAAAGAAGCTTGTGGTGTTTTTTTGTCTTCCGTGAACATGCCTGCATTTTCAAATTCAGTCTGAATTCTCTGTTTTAAAGGGAATCTTTTTACTACATGGTTTTATCGAGGCAGCTTGACAGCAGCTTAGAATGCATATTGGTTCTTCTCATCCGCCCTGGATCTCCTTTATCCTCTTGTACTCCAGAACAAGCAGCAGCGAATGGGGACACATGGTGGCGACTAGAAGCAGAAGAATTGATTGAGATTCAAAACCTTTTCATGACATGTGATGCGTTTACGGGTTTGTGCAATACATTAATTAGTACTGTAGGTTAGGACGCCTCCTGTGGGCCAGCTTAGACATGACTGATTGGATTTTAATGAAACGTTCGGATATCATTAATCTAAATACTTAAATCCAGCTGTCAGAGTGCACTCATTAAATGATCAGATTCTGATGAAAGTTGAAATTTGATATTTCACTACCACTGAAGGATGGCGTCACAGTGACAGGTGACATGTGTGTTCCTGATTGGCTGCGACAGAGACAGTGTCTCTGAAGCAAGTAAAACGTGTTTACTGTTGTTAATTCTTTCATTATTTCCACCCCGACAAAGTGATATAGCTTTTTGTTTTTTCTTTCAAGACGCCCTCGGGGCGAGTTTGGGGGTGGTGGTGTCTGTGATATTATAAATAACACAGTGAGGATGAAAGGCAGTGGCACTCCCCCTCCCCATCCTTCTGTCTCTCCTCTTTTCCTCTTGCCCTGCTACTCATCTATGCTCAACACGAGTGCCTCGCCGTTTGCGTGTGTGGCTTGAATTTATATGAACGTCTCCCCGGCGGGGGACAACGGGGGCCAAGTCATTGATATGTGCAGGAGGACTCAGGATAAACAGCCCACGCCGACCGGTGTTACGCCAGCCTGCCTGATACATTTTGATTGAGCAAAGACAGAGGGGTGGAGCGGGGTGGGAGGGCAATGGAATTGGGGAGGCTTAAAAGCAAGGATAGAATGACAGAAAGGGAGCTTTTTTTCACCTGATTCTCCAGAATGCCACAAAATGGACCCATGTAAACCATAAGAACCGCATGTGGTGCCTTTCCAGATGAGATATACATGTCACTGAGCGACTTCAACAAACAGATGGGTTGCCATCATTGCTTTTTTCACCTCTAAACATGAGCTGATACTCACTTACATCTTGATATTTTTCTTTCTTCCCAATGATCCTTTTGTTTCTCTGAAGGCCACCAGCACTCTTCCCCTCTCACCCTCTTACTTCTCCCGATGTGTTTGTCTGTTTGACATGGTCAGTCCACTAATGGACTGGAAATTCATGTTGAAAAAAGTCCCTTGTTCTTCCTCCTCGTCTCTCTCTGTCAGACAACCAAAATAAGAGGTGGCGGCGGCACACTGCGCCACTTATGGTCACATTAGGATCAGCCACCAAAGTGTCACTGAATCGCCTCGTGCATCATTTTGCCTTTGTTCACCATGACAGCAAGTTGTGTGTGCGGTGATGCCTCTTTTCCACCCTGTGCTTTTATCCCTAAATGGATGTACGGTCAGCATGGCTTCTCCTTCTAAAGTGCATTATCCCACTCATATCGTTTTTAAAACTCACGTCTTTTTATTGACCTGTGTTTGCTATTAACATCACGTTACGTGCTCTGTTACTGTCTTTCAATTACGCGATTCTGTGCCCGCTTTTTTCTACTCTAATGCTGGCTTCACATTATATTTCCACCTGCATTTTTAGTAACTAAGTCTTCAGTCAATAGTCAAAAAGGGGCAAACTTCAAGATGACCCAATCGAGACAAATGTATGATTTTGTACATTGGACAAAAACGCACATGCTCAAAACGCCAAGAAAATGCAAATGGAAACAAAAGGAAATTTCAAAAGTAGCCTCCTTTCTTACAAATTAAGTCGAATGTTATGCGAAATCTAAATTTTAATGTACAAAATGGCCGTATGACCTATATGTTTTGAGGCTGTTTCCGCCTGGTGTTACTCACACTTGCATCGCCGCATGCATCTCCAGTGACCACTTTTATTGGATTCCAACCTTAAAAAGTTTCATGTTTATTGAGTTGTCATTCCAGTCATATCTATATAAAAAAAACTTACAGAGGAAAGATGTTATGTTTTTCAGGACCGGTTTGCAAAATAGTGCAAATAAATAATGACAAGCCCAAGGAACAAATAATTGAAACAAATCAAAGACAGTAACAACAATAAAAGCAGCAGTTAAAAAAGACCAGTGCTAAGTTAAAAAAGTGCAATCAGTGCAAGAGCTAAGATAAGACATAAAATATATAGAATTTGTAAAAAAAAATTTAAAAATAGTGTAAAGGTAACATGTTGGCTGGGTGTGCAGGAGCAGAGTGAATGGCTGTTGATCAGTCTTATGGCCTGTGGAAAGAAGCTGTTGCACATCCTGCTCTATGAACACATAAACACCTTCATCTTTTCATCTTTTTGGCAGTACAGTGGGTAAGTGGTTGGCACTGTCGCCTCATAGCAAGAAAGTCCTGAGTTCAATTCCTGGAAACGGCTGTTTGTTTCCTGAAGCAGCTGAAATGAGTCATTTCCGGGTTAAAGGTGATGTTCAACTTTGTGTTTAAGTGTCGTAGCATGAGGGGACACCACTAAACATTCGGTGATTGTTTCGAGCATTTTTCGACAGATTGTCGAAGCACTTGATATTCTTCCCTAAGCATCCGTTGTTTTCAGCTGTTTTCAGCTAGCAGTAGCCTCAGAAAGGAGCTCCAGATCTTGTGACTGCACTGTTTGTCAAAATAATGCTTTTGAACATTGCATATGATCGTAAATGTCATTATAAAAAGGCTTAATGTGCAAAAAAACAAACTTCTCCTTTAAACTGACACAAATGGTTCTAATCATATAATATGAAAATATTGATCAGCGCAGCTTTAATAACACACTAAATACCTTTTGGAGAGATATGACGTGAGTTTAAATGAGTAACAAAAACAGATTAAAATTTTCTTATTTTATGCCAAGCCAATAGCTAAGGTACAAACAAGGTTGCAAGTAAATTTCCTTGACAACTCTCTTTATCATCACAGGTCTCACATAAAATGTTCATTGTTAAGACTAAGCTCTGTTCTGTTGCTCGACTTTCCCCAATTATCAGTTCTTTTTCTTCTGACCAACAGAACTAATGAACAGCCAAAAAGTCTCACACAAACACACGCACATACACACACAGCAAAGCCTTTCTTCAATTTACCACCTCTTATCAATTGCCTCTCTTTATCTTTTGGTGTTTTTTTTCTCTCCATCTTAGCCCCCGTTCCTCTCCCTCCAAAGCTTTTATTTACGAACATCATTCCAGGTTGGTTTATAGCTGCCGTCACGAAGGGAGGATGGAGGGGAAAAAATGGAAAAATAAAAGATGAAAGGATAGATGAGAATAGAGAACAACACTTGAGGCTGCTGAGGGAGAAATAGATTTTAGGCACGGAATGAGAAATAAGTGCAAGTCATCAAGCGTAGCTCTGCTTGGCTTTTCTTTCCTGTCACATAGTTTTGTGATATAAAGTGGCAATGTGAGCTGATGAGGGTATCAGTGTGAGTTTTCAGGCAGACACATTTGATTTAACGATGTTTGGCAGCAGTTCTACTGCCTCTGTCAAAGCCCAATCATATGACATCTGGATGACTCAAAGCCATAGCAGGAGCACCGAGGTCTTCGACTGATTTTATTTGTTGCAGTGTGCAGCACCAGTAGATCACCGCATTTTGACTTTTTAATGTTTGCAAGTAGAGGGGCAGGTGGGAGGCCTGGCTCTTTATTTCACCAAATGCAGTGCTAGTTATGATATATGGGCAGCCAAGTCCGGCAGCTAAATGGGGGAAAAAAAAGTTCAGAATTACACGAGGCAAGCTGTTACGGCTCAATAACGCAGGCCTGTAATCGGCTCACATTTCAAACACACACACTCACAGTCACACAGCCCTCGGTCGGGGCTAGATTTTACGAGGAAGCACACCGCACAAGGTGATCAGCATATGTTTTGTTGACATAAATTTAAAATTTATTGCCACTGTCAAAAGTGACTGTTGGACAAAGTCGATTATTAACTGAGTAAATGGCCTGAGAGAGTTTTATGTGAACTTCCTTAATGGCTACAGTCAGTCTGTTTCAAATCACCCTCCTCCCCTCCATCCCCAAGCTCCCACCACACACACACACACACACACACACACACACACACACACACCTCTCATCGTTTGTTTCAGAAGCACAACATGAAAGCAGACAGTTACGATGGGATTTGAGCGTGTGTATATGTTTGTGTGTGTGTTTGTGTGTGTGTAGAGGTCTATTGGAGCTAAATCACTGAGCTGGGACAAAATATTTTAGTATCCTTTTACACCATTAACCACTATTGAAGCCGAATTACAGTATATTATGACTCTGCTTAGGCACACAAAGCATTTTAACTGTGTGAAATTTATCTCTATTGCTATCTAAAATGGAATATTCTGCTATATATTGTTGGGGTGTGTGTGTGTGTGTGTGTGTGTGTGTGTGTGTTCTGGTTGCTCTCTCTTGAACTTCATTCTAAAACGCTCATTTTCATGAGGTGCCTTCGGTTACCTACCTCACATGGCCACAGTTCTCATTAACAGGATCAAAAATATGAATTTCTAATCTATTTCTCAGACCTCTTGGATAGCAAACGGAGCGCACTCAGCTGTGTTCTGGAGCCAGAATATCAAATGTAATGTGGCTCAAACGCGACCCATTCACTTGCCGATAGGTCTGTTAGCTGTGCTTAGGCTAGCTGTTAGCCACTGTCACGGCTGGGAATTTGAATATTGTACTTGGCCTTGTTTTTGTGCATGAATTTTCTCATAAGTTCGGCATGAATCTGGAAACCGATTATTTCGGAAATAAGCCATTCTGGCTGCCAGGGTTTTGACCCTACTGCAGTATAATTTGTGCATTATTATGACTAATTTTATATTAATTTCTGCCTGTATCTGGTAGATTTCTTCCATGACTTCAAAAAAAACCCAAAACAACTTAATTTGCATGTTGACTAAATTTTATGAACATGCAAAGGGCCTCGCTGGTGCTGCAATAGGCCAGCCAGGTAAAAGTCCTGAACCTTCCCGTTAACAGACTGGATCGCTGGAACAAGCGCTGTTACCTTTCTGTTCAACATCAGGTAATGTGCTGTTTCAGTGAGCAGCGCTAGCTATTGCTGTTAAATTTAACACACTCTCAGCTTGGGACAAACACAGCACACTTTGCTCATCAACACTACATTTACGGTGAAAGTACACGGCATTGCTTCCACTTCCAGTGGCCTTAATAAGTCCATCCATAGCTTATCAGTGCTCTGTCTGGGGGGCACAATGGTCAGATTGAGGAGGGACACAAAAGGCCTTAGAAAGGCTTTGTGCTCAGTACGTGTTGTGTTGTGCTTTACCGCTTGTGTGTGTTTTCTTATCAGAGTGACAGTGTGTGAGTGCATCACCTATGATCCTAGAAAAAAAAAACCTGTTCTCTTCTTTTGTCCATTTGGTTGTTTGTTGGTGAATTTGTGTGGATAACTTGTCAAAGATTGAATTTCTTTAAGATATTTTTTATCTGCCTAAAACAACAGGGGCACGCATCCGTCTTTTCTCCCGCAGAGTAAAAATGTGAAGGCACTCTAGTGCTGCTATTTGCTCCAATCATGGAGGAAGAATTCAGACGTAGAAGTGGCAGCGATGGCAGTTTGTCCACCAGTAGTTGCCCCAATAGGACAGAATGCAATGCAGCTGTGAAGCAATGGCTATAAATTAGTCTAACTAGACATAAAACCGCATCAGACCACACTTTGATGCATTTTGTCATTCCTGCTTTTGATTGAATGCAACAAATTCAGATTTCTCGTCTGGTCATTAAAAGGAAATCTGGAAAGTTTTTCATTAAAGTTCATCATCATACAACTCCTGGACCGATTGTAACAGTCTAAGAGGACTGTTTCCTCTCTCAGTTGTGTCATTCATCTGTGTTTCACTCTCTCTCCCTTTTTGGCTTTTCAA
This sequence comes from Naso thynnoides, assembly GCA_029783665.1. Lineage (NCBI taxonomy): Eukaryota > Metazoa > Chordata > Actinopteri > Acanthuriformes > Acanthuridae > Naso > Naso thynnoides. The sequence goes on along the minus strand of JAQLOL010000006.1, from coordinate 26,024,198 downwards.
GTGTCCCTCTTCCCCTTCTGGGCCCATTTGGCATTTATAGGCCTTTTAATTACTCTCTGCTTGCCAAAGGGCCTTCACTCTGCCTTTAGTTTCCACGTTTTCTCCACAAATTCAAAACCAATTCAACAGTCATGACTTCAACCCACCTGCATTTTTTTATTTATTTTAACATCTCAGTTTTTTATCACCCTTCCTGTCAGCTCTCAAGGATGTTTTTCTGCAATTAATAGTTGCTGAAGTCAGAGTAGACTTCATTGCTTAATCATTTCTGCAGCCGTTGCCATAAGACGAGCTATAATCTCTCTCTGTCTGCCTCGGTCTCATCCCAGCTCTGTCTCTCTCTTCTCTTCTGGAGGCACAAAAGAGAGCTGTAAATCAATTTGCATTCGACATCTGACATCAATCAGTTATGTTTTGGGAGAGTGTCACCACCTCCTCCTCTGCGGCTTTGTTGAGAAACGCTTAGATGGATGGCTGTCATCTCGCCCAAGTTTAGCAGATCTCTCATCAAGGGCATTGTTTCCCCGAGAATGCCTCATTTTGTCTGCAGGAAGCAAAACCTCACCTGAGCATAGAATCGTGCTCCTGTCCTGTGCAGATTTTTTTGACATATTTCTTCAGCTTTGCCTGAAAGTGTTGAACATTAATCAAATTTAGAAACATGCAAATGAAACCAAGGCTTTATCATTAGCTTAAAGAGGTGTTTTTTTTGCCACGATACCATCTTGATTCCACCTGATCGTAGTGTGATTGTCAAAGTGATGACACCTGTTTTCGAAGCCTTGTGGCAAGAGACAGCAACAGTTCTGGAAAATTAAATGTGCCAAATCTAAAACAACACCAGCCTGACAAACAATCATTACAATCATGGGCGTATGTGCCTTTGTGTGCTTCACTGAAGGTGAGGTATTTGAACTTCTCGGGAGGTTTAAGGCACTGTGGCAGTTGTTGGGCAATTCATGTCACCTTAATTGCTTTAGAGCACTTTCAGATATCTCTCAAGAATAATACGCTTTGTGCCGAGCCGTGGGGTCTTTGAGGATTTCGTAACAGAGAGAGCCATGAGGCCAGACTTTCTGCTGTCAGATGTTATTTAGTTACCAAACCTTCAAGGCCTTTTCCACATAATCAAATATTGAACCTCAGTCTTGTCTGACCTTGTGCACTTAAACTATGTTATTGCCTAATGACTCTCTATGTGGAAAAAGACAATTCAGGGCACCATTGCATCAGATTTTGCTTTGAGCTACACATCACCTTATATCTTAGAGAGCAGTAATCAAAAGCCAGCCCATAAATGGTTCATAACACTAAGTAGGTGTCTTATGTGTTTGGCTGAATAAATCATTCTATTTCCCTTTATAGCTTCTTATCCATCTGCAGCACTTGAGATGAAGGGAGTTGATAATGCGCTTGCTTGAATAGCACCTTGTAATTTACAGCAGCAAGTCATGGTCTGATGCTCCCTGCACAAGAATACGTGTGGTAGCATGACTGCTTGTTATACTGACGGTTATTGTTATGAACTGATGTTATGATTGATTGAGTGTGACACTTTTGCTCAAATTGCAAAAGTTTGTTGTGCTGAGAGCTGTTAGTTATGAGCTGTAAAAGACACATTGTTAGGGACGCAAACGCCTCCTTGAGAGACGTGCATGCACATGAACCTTTGCATGGTCCAAACAGAGTCTTTCACAGATTCCAGACCATAACATGTTGGGTTTTGTTCTTTGTCAACAGGAAGATGCACAGTGGAATGAAGACATATGGCTGTGAGTTGTGTGGGAAGAGCTTCCTGGACAGCCTCCGTCTACGGATGCATTTGCTGTCTCATTCAGGTAAAGAAATCAAACGACCTCAAAAACCACAACACTGTGTTATAATTTCACTCAAGCGCACGTTACCTGCTGCTTTTATTGCTCAGTTTACATTTTATTGTACAGACGGACTGATGGGAGTTTATAAATGATAGAGCATTCATTACGCTAATTTTATGCAGTTGCATATTAGCATTATGTATAAATAACGACTGGAGAAGGAAAGGGTTGGAAACAGAATTTAGTGACTTTGTTAAACTGTAATAAACTACTCATAAATGTGAGAGGTCTCCTAGCAGCTCCTTTTGAGTGTGAACCTATTTATTGTGAATTATAATAATTTTTAGAACACTTTGCAGCTTCACTTCACTGCTGTTTATAACTGTGTTACTTTGTTGTTTATTCACAACCACATTGGTTTCCAGTGAAAGTTTGCCTGTAATAAAACTGGTCTCAATGGTCTCTGATACATTTTTCATCTAAAGCCAAGCAGGTGTGTTGCCGCAATATTAGAGGTACTGAAGTCAGGAGTCCAAATTCCCAAGTACAACCCCACCCAAAGGCTCCTAAAGGTGTTTTTGTTACTGCTTTTACGAGGATGTGACCTGTCCCCGATGGAACAGTACTGCCCTAAACTTATCCTAAGTTTTACATCCCTGAAAGTTAACTTTAAATTAGTAAACTTTAGTAAGTGCAACTCTGGTCACGCTAAATATTAGCCTAAGGTGCACGTACACACCATTAACTAGCTGCTTATTAGCATTAGTATTAGTAGCATATTGACACTTCATTAGTGATTATAAAGTCCTCATTAATGCCATATTCTGAAGAACCATGTTCTACAACTTCTAGACCATTACATAATGTTTGTTCTTTGATAACCTCTTGCCTAATGCTTAATGATAATAAGTAGGAAAGTTGTTACATAAATTACAGTTTAAGTAACGTAACACTAATTATTTATTACTCTAACCTCACAACTCCATGAATAAGGCATTAAAAACTGTTTATAAGCAGCCAATATGCATTAATAGGCATGCCAACAAGAACCACCTCATAAGGAAAAATATAATGGATTATGTTTACCATATTAAAAACAAATGGAGTGTGATTATGCATAAATAAAGTGTAATTGGTTCACAACCATTCACAGATTTTAAGTGATTAATTCACTATGAATACATCACATAACACATCCTTAATAAAAACAAACATATATATTGTATATTTACAGTAGATGTCATGTTTGATATCTCTGCAGCCTGACAGCTGAATGAAGGGACGACTTGTCTTACATGTGCTTTATCTCACTATAAATACACCAGTTGTGGACATGTGAATGTGGAGCACAACCCAGTTTCTGTGATTTGTGGATTAAATAACTCTTCAGCCCAGTAAAGCTGAGCAGCTCTGGGAAAAATTACCCAAAGAGGTGCCTGCACATCATCATCCTGTCATCCTACACCTCTGCGACATCAGAGGTCTGAGCAGCAGTGGAAGTCAGAGCACAGACACATTGATTGGTCCAGTCTGACACTGTTGCAACCACCCCCAAATACACACACACACACACACACACACACACCAGCAGTCCCTGTGCTCTGAGCCTACTTAGCACAGCGCTGCTTTAATGGCATGGACCCTCTTTTATAGGCAGCAAAGAGCTCCTCACTCCTAAGGCTCTAAGTGCAGATGGTTTATTGAGACACTGTAAAAGCCATGGGACCTGTGAGGGAAACCCCGTTTTGCACACACACACATCCAAAACCCAGAGTCCATGTGTCCACGCTGACCAAGAAACTATGCCTTCTTGCTGCTCCACATGTTTTCCAATCGGACTTAAGTGTTCTGGATTGTCATTATTGGCATGCCGCAGTTGGTCCCCAAACCGACTTCTGTCAAGAGGCAAAAAACAATAATTACCACGCTCATTTGTTTGTTCAAATCTCACCAAAACTTAAACAACGACTGAGATGGATGCTGACAATCGGGCTTATGTTGTGACAAAGATGAATGACAGACTCACGCTGTGCTGGTGAATTGGCTCGGCACACAGCTCAGCGTGTCACAAGCAAGAGTGGCTCAGAGGAAATATTCACTGTTTATTTTCAAATTACAGCCCGTCCTCACAGTCCCTGCTGCACATACGTGCTCCCCGTCTCCCTCACTTGTCAGGCAGGCAGACACTGGCTCTGTCACAAACATAAATGTTGCAGAGATTTGTGATAACGTCCAGCTCGTAGAGCCTCTGTTCTGGCTCCACTTTTTAACATCATATTACGCAACTATGTGGAAAAAATCAGCAAGAAGTTTCATTTTTCCTGAAAGCAGCTACAAGGAACTTTAATTGGTTATGAAAGAGCCTCAATTTAATCCTGATACTGATTTGCACTTTAAATGCCTGTCACTTAATCTGATCTGTGAGGAAAACATTAGCCAGTATGAAGGAAGCAGGAGGAGATTTTCTTTTAGAGAATTTAATGTGGTGTTATATTTTGGAGTTATGGTGGATTCTGCTTCAGGATCAGGAAAGAGGAAACACAAAGAATGGACCAAAGAGCTTTTTTTATTGCTGTTATTATTATAAAGACATCATCGGGGAATGCTGAACCTTAACTTCAGCCTGACTAAATAAGAATTATCCAGCAACTGAACTTGTTAGTTGAGTCTTATCCCCCCGAATGTCAAATAGCAACATTTTGAGTTGGTAAAGTGTCCAGAGCACAGCCAAAGAGACAAAAGCATTCAAACTAAAGTAACGAGCATGTTTTGATAATGTAAGGGAGGGGAAGTTTAGATGTATTTGTGTTCAAATGTAGGGAGTAAAAGTAAAAAGTTGTCAGAAAAAGAAATACTCAAGTAAAGTACAGATATCTGAAAAATCTGCTGAAGTACAGCTACAAAGTATTTGTACTTCATACTTCCCACCTATGCATATCACAGTTAATAGTCTAATATAAAATATCAAGTACCTGCATCCTGCAAACAGCTGTTTAAAAAAGAGAAATTCTATCAAAAATATTTTGTGTCTTTCTTTGAGTCCCTGCCAAAACAAATGTCTTTACAACACTTCATCTTTTGCCCAAAGGGGCCGCCAAAATCAACACAAAATGACAGGTCCTCCTAGTTTCCGGAGTCAGGAGTCCGGTGTGGTTCTGTGTGTTGAATCGAGGTGAAGTCGTGCTCACAAACACGCTGCCTGTCTCCTGAGGTGTGTGTCCAGCTCTGCACGCTCCAGTGGAGATTTGCCTTCAAGAGGCGAGCTGTGACACTCAACATGAGTCTGAGTGAAGCCTGTTAATCGCTGTTTCACCAAGTATGAGATGTGGTACTCACAAATGTAGATGCTGATGTTGTTGGTGCCCTACTTACTTATGCTGCAAGACCAATTAATTTGCCTTTCTGGCCTGAACTTGTACAAATCTCAAGGATAAACATTCATTACACCCATATTTTGCCCTTAAGCTTGCAGAGTTTGCATACACCACTGACATTAGTCATTGTTTTTTGCTATGTTTGTCATTCTCCTGAAAGTGACTCAAGTCAGAGACTCATGCTTGACGGAGAACTTACCTCAGCAGATTCCTCCGTCCAGCACTAAGAAAAGACATCTGAGTTTTCTTCTAGCGGACTGAAAGTTAATATCGCTCTCTCACGGTCGCATGATGTGCCTGGCGCAACTGTATAGTTATCCAGGCGGAAACAGTGGGCTTCAAAAGTCAAAGAGCTTATAACGTGATACCTGGAGGACACCAGGAGAGGAAGTGAAAAATGGGAGTTTCATGTGAAATTCTGGAGGATTGGCAAGTATGTTTGGTGCTGTGAGCGACAGACAGTCATTGTACAAGAAACAGTAGAGGTAGCAGTGAGAGTGATAGTGGAAGCAGTAGATGCTGTCAGCCGACTAGCAATGATGGAGTTATTACAAACGCTATCAGTGAAAATAGAAGTATTGATTATGATAGCAGTTAGCTTCTGTATTAGAGGAATATCAGAAGAGGCGTTTAACAATCTTTTAGGTGTGCGGCCACTCAGAAAAAGCCTTGAACGTGAGAAACATGGCTCTGCTTCAGGATAGAAAAGGAGGAAATCTTGTCAATAAGCATGAGTTAAATAGATGTGTGTATGATATTCTGATCATTTATTTTATGTTGGAGTTACAGGAAGTCTAATATTTTGTTCCCTCTTTTGTGTCAATGCGAACGGACAATTAAACTACAGGTGACAAGTATGTGGGTCTCTTAAACCCAGAGAGATCACAATGAATCTTTAAGATTCAAAATGAAAAAAAAATGTAAAAGGATTAGGATAAAAAACAGAACATAAATGCTTAAATACTATAAATACTGAACTGATAAATTGAAAATCCTCTGTGCTGTCAACGGGTTTATAACAAGCTACCTCCCTGAAATGAGGTGAAGAATGTGTTGATAAGAGTTAAAATGGAAAAAGGAACATTAAAAACTCGAGGAAGAACCACAGAACTCCACCTTGAGAGAAGCAACCAAGCGGAAGATGTGGGCAGAGTATTTTTAGCAACAGTGGCAGCAAGTGCACAAACTTTTTTTCCTCTTTCCAAGCGAGGCTGTGTTGACGCACGACATCAACCTGCACTGTTACACACATCAGTGTTGATTCATAGCCGCTTTGGTCTGGCGTAAAAGGCGAGACAAGCGCTTCTGTCGAGCCGAGCGACGGTTAGGGAAGAGACAGCAGCGAGGCAACGCTTCTTTGATACTTTTTGTTCTCTTTTTATTTTTTCTCCTCCACCTCCACCTCCACCGTTTGACTTTCAAGGTTTTTTCTCAGTCTGACGCCGCGTCTCGATTTTTATCGTGTCTCTCTGTAATGATGACACTTCACCGAGTCCCCAAACCCTCAACCTCAGCCCCTCCTGCTCCTCCTCCTCCTTCACTTGCCGCCGCCATCATCCTTCAGCTCGCTTCAGAGGAGACAGAATATTGGGGAGATGAAGCGAGAGAGTGGAGAGGCTTGTTGGTATGCGCAGCGCGTCGTGGATGTGGAGCGTTTCAGACGCAGACGCCGCTGCTGCTGCTGCTGCTGCTGCTGCTGCTGCCTCCTCTTTCTCCTCTGCTTTCCACTCTGTCTCTCACTGTCTGTCTGCCTTGCCTGTCTGTCTGTCTGTCTGTCTCTCTGTGCTTGTTGTACGAAGGACCTGGCAGCTCGCCAGTCTGGGCTGCCTGCCACCTCTGAGGGTACAGTATGTACAGTCTACCTTGTGCCAGCTCTTTTTTTTCCCCTCTCGTCTCGTTCTGTCTCCACATTGTTTTGTTTTTTTTTTTTAATCTCCGCCTGACGTTTAGTGTTTGACAGCATTTTGCTGAGCCAAAGCCTGCAGATGGGGGTTCAAGCAGGGTGGAGAGCTGTGACTCAGGCCCTTTTCCAGTGCATTCTGAGGTCCTGGATGCTGTTTGCTTTAAATGATGGCAGCACTTTAACACTGCTAATGGACATTAATGCCAATATTTAGCAAACTCTGACCTGAAAGATTACCCTGAAAAATTTTAATTCCAGGCCTGAAACAGCAGTTAAACCACAATGAAACCCCAGAATAAAAATAATAACCCTGAGTTAAATCAAAATTCCTCCTGCAGTCATTGCTTTGTGCTGACTGAAATCTGTAGCACAAAATATCAGAAACTAGTCTAAGTTTCACTGAATGTTAAAGTAATAAACTTAATTAACTTATTTTTTCATCTGATCATTCCTAAAAATATCAGACTTTACCCAGCTTTAAACTGGGTATTATTTTCTTAAGTATTTAATAAGAAATGTGGCTCCTTCAATGTTCACTTCTGTTTTTTTTCTGGAGGTTTTAACCTTCTCAGTGTTTATAACTGAGCAAATTCAACTGCTGAGTGGTTTTTGTCAAACCGAGGTGAAGACTATGTTGCACACTATGTTCCTCCTGGCCGTAATATCTTAAATTAACAAAGTGAAAAATGAACTTTAATTCAAGGGCTTAAACAGACGCACACATATGAAGTCAGTGTCCAAAATTCTGTATGAATCAAACTGTATTTCACACTGTGCGTGTGTGTGTGTCATCAAACGAGAGCAGACCAGACTGATATGATTTGCAGTTTGTTTTTGGAGCGAGCCGATGCAGTATAATAAGATTACTGATGAGACTCTCTCTGAACGTCTTCCTCTCTGTTAGCACCAACTTTTCATCTCACTGCTTTTATAGCTCGAGACTCATAATCCTCATTGTACACAGTAAAGAGTTCCTGGATTAGCCGAACGTGTGTGTGTGTTTGAGTGAGACGTGAAGCGGATTTGAAAAAAGATCTTTATTTAACCAGCAGTCACAGGTAAAGTGTCTTGCTCAAGGGCACAATGTAATGATGAATGAATGAGAGAGATTCTCTCTGTCATGTGTTGCCCTGCTGTGAGAGAACCAAAAATTATTCAATAATGAAGCTAAGTTAATCGTACATCTAATTGCCTTTAATCAAATACTGAAATTCATTAAATGCTGAGTTACATTCTAAAGCAAAGAAAGTTATTTTCTACCAGAAAACACACTAACTTTAGACTGTATTTGTATATTTTTTAACAATGATTCAGTGAGCAATTTGGCAGTTTTCTTAACTGAAAAAACTTGTTTATACTTGCAGCTACGAGTGTTTTTTTGGTTTCCATATTGTTGGCACAGATGTCAAGCAAAGTTTTTATAACAATTGTAGTTGCAAATAGCAAAAACACAGTGATTATTTTATAAGTATTTCTTTAACATATCTACAAATAAAACAAGGGCTCGACTGATATATCGTTTTGCAGATACTATTGGCTTATGTTTTTCAGTACGCGGTGATATTAAAACAGTTTTTTAAGGCCAGAAATTTAAATTGAACTAGTGATTTAAAATGGTGCGATTATATAGCAGAGAGCCGTCCATTATTTAATAAGTAAGAAGTGAAGAATTTACTCTTCAGTGCACTGATCGATGTTGGTTAAAATGTAAGATATCTTGAGATGTAAGATTAAGAAATCTCCATTGCATATCTTCATCATTAGATTTTTTTTTGCTTCCTAATTTCAGTATTGGCATCGACCCCAAAAATCCCAATTTTAGTTGGACCCCAATAAAAAAAACCTCATGAGAGATCAGGGTTGGGAAAGTTACTTTGGAAATGTAATCAGTTACAGATTACTAGTTACTGTATTTAAAATGTAATAAGTAGCATAACTATTTCAATTACATTATCAAAGTAATGTAACTTGTTACATTTGATTAGGTCTACTTTTTGATTACTTAAATGTAACCAATCAAAAGCATCTGAATAGCATCAAACTTTATTAAACAGCCTTGACTTGAAATGACAAAAGAAGACATTGTGCACATCAAAAACATGCAAGCAACAAAATGAATATTATTCAACATGTAGCTTAAGCTTTTTACGGAAAATATTCAGATGGAACCCCCTTTGTAATCATCAACATGTTCAAAAGTAACTGTAATTTAATAACTTTTTTCTCAGTAACTGTAATTAATTACAGTTACATATATCTTGTGATTAAAATATGTAATTTTGTTACATGTAACTAGTTACTCCCCAACACTGTGAGAGATGTAATTGTGTAGAGGTGTGTTTGGAGTTAGAAGAGGCGGACACGGTTGCACTATACAGGAATATAATAATTGTCATTAATCATTTGGACAAACACAGGCATGTAAAATATTAACCTTCATAATGAGCGAAGTGATTGAGCCAGAGCTTGTCATTTCAACCACATAAACATATTATCTCACAGTCTCCACATGACTGATGGAAACATGACTTTACTTGATAATCTCAGCATTTCAGGTCACACAGCTCTGTTTGTGATGGTGTGTCACACAGGCTTCATCAGTTTGGAATGCCTGTGTTGGGTTCGTGCATTAGTCAGCCAGTACAGTGGATTTCCACAGTGAGGTTTGCAGTTCAGAAAAGTGTTTCTAACCAGCCTGAAGAGAATTTATCTTTTACGACACCTCAGCTGGCAGCGTGGCCCCATGTTCCCTCTGCGTGGGTCTTTTGGGATTGCGTGCTAAAAAAGCGAGCTGCGATAGGTAGGTTACTTAAAGCCACTGTGCGTAGAAATAGAACATTTCTGACTATAGCGCCGCTCCTGTGGTACGATCAAAAAAACAACTCTGCAATTATCCATTAAATTTTATGTTTTCCTCATTTAGAGTCCTGTCACATTTTAACCAGCTGAAGCTTTTAAGAAGGGACGGACATTTAAAATTATAACATAACCAAGAAGCAAGTTTATTATAAAGGGACAGAAATGTGCAACATCTGGTTACAAACGAATAATGTTCAGATAAAAGTATCTCTGTAATTTATTTGACCTGAACCGCCCACATTAAATAACATTATTGTGAATGTGCCAGAGTTAGCCAAAAGTCTGGTTTTCTTGTTGTCTCTGACCAGATGTTCATCTTGGCTCCCTGAAATTTGAAATCTTTGTTCCAATCTGATCCCAATCAGTGTGGGAGTGAAGTGCCCACGTTAAGTGTCCAGAGCATTTATATGAGCGAGAAATGCAAAGAATTTGGATATGAACGCGGCGAGGCGGCAGGGCTGCTTTCCCATCGCTCTTTGTCCGCGTTTCTATCTCTGTGGCATTTGTTTGGCTGTTTGGCTGTCGGCTGGTCGGCTGTTCTGGCGTTGTGCCGGTTCTTCCCTCACAGTGATGACGACATATTTGTGCCGGCAGGTCTGGATGTTCTGCCAGCATTCCAGCATTTATGATCGCTCGCAGATGTGAGTCCAGGAACACACTGTACTGTACCCAAACCCAGAAATTAATGAAACTTGACTGCCTTCCAGGCCACGAATTCCTGAATGTGTGTGTGTGTGACTGTTTGTGTGTGTGAGTGTGTGTGTGTGTGTGTGTATGAGTGAAAAGAGAGACAGAAGACTCAAGGGAGGGAGGAGTGTGTGTATGTGTGTGTGTTTGGGGAGTGCTAATAAAAGCAAGTAGCAGAAAAAGAAGTAGTTCAGAGGAAAACTATGTATATGTAAGTGTGGTCCAGAGTGTTAAGCGGTTTGCATGTACATTTTTTCCCCCAGCTGATGTTCTGTCCTGCATGCGTGTGCACACACACACATATATCACTGCTGTTTCCCCGGGTACATTAGCACAGGGTGATAAACAGCAACAGCTCATGCTTTAGTACCATAACATTACTCCTCCTTTGCAATTTAAAGCTCCCCCTTCCCCTGGCACTTCTTGTAATACTTCCCCTAGCCTGTTGATTTACCGATCTGAACACCGCTGGGATTATGCAGCTGGACAAATCTCAGCTGGGTTGTGTTACATGAGAGGGAGGGCACGTCGGGGACAGACAAGCGAGAGGTGACACTAGGCAGGGGTCGACTCAGAATACTGTAGCATCAGCCGCCGCTGTCAGACTGATATTTTTATTTTCCTAGCAAAGACAGGAGGGGATGGGGAGGGAGGGGGGAGGAACTAGTTAGACCTCTGTCCTCAGCAAATGTGACTTCACTGGAAACATGTTGCTATGAGCGGCTGCCCTCCTTAGCCAGAACTCAGTGTACCTGCGCCGCGAGCTTCTTGGAAAAGCAGTGTTTTGAAAGAAATAAAACATAAAAATAGCCGGGCCTGAACAGTATGTGAGGGACGATCCGGCGGGTGAGAGAGACTTCGGCTGAACAGGTTGACAGCTCTGTGTCTGGAAGCGCACTCAGACAAGATGACCACTTGCCTTAAATATCTTTTTGCCCAGCGAGTTTGTACCTGACACCTGTAGCTACCTTCCTGGAAGAGGCTGTGTGGATCTTAACTGTAACTTGCACTGCAGGGACACGTGTCACTTCCCTGCAAAGGATGGCTCACTGTCAAATTATACTTATTATGGTTTGTCATTGCTGGGCAGCACAATTTATTCTTTGGTAATGGCATTTGCAGAAATATGTGCAGTATGTTTAGCTGTGAGACTGAGAATAAAGATGTTGACTCGGCCATTAGTCAACTCCAAGAATGTGAGCAGCACAACGTTACGCAGAACGACAAGCCCCCCTCACGTCCCGTTCTGGGTGAAAAATAAGGGAACTTGACACTGGCACCAGATTCAAAAACGTAGCCGAATCATGCCTAAAAGCTGTTGCCTAGAAAGTGCTGTAACTGATGCATTTTTAAGACATTAAACTTCATTGCATTATACAGTGGCTTCCCTCTTCTTTTTTTGATATTTAGGATGGAATTATTACCGTTGTCTTTATCATAGTACAGACATCTTGGTCATAAACAACAAGTGAATAAAACCGAACAGCAGGTGATTATTAATGATAGTTATGGCCATGAGCTGGGGCTCTGTGCCATATTATTGTACGGCAAAAAACCTCATGAGAATAATATGAAAAGCCTGTTCCAGTTGCAGTTACTTGCTTGCTAAAACCCTGCTAAGCAATTAGTTAACATTAATGCCACTTTGTACGGACGGCCAAAACAGCCAAATGAAGTGTCTTAACGGCAGAAAACGTGTTAGAAGTACGTTACCTGGAGATTCAATGAGGTAGCCGTAAATGTCAGGATATGGTACCACCAACCATTGCATGGGGTTGTTGGTCCACTTTGATGGACATTGGCTAAAAGGACACTCACCAACCCCTATTTCCTTTATTCTTTCAATGTAATGATGCCAATCATTGATCAGACAAATAAATTACATAAGAGTTAGATTGGCTGGCCATTGGTACGTGTGCCCCTAATACCCAAAAGAAATGCGGTATTCTTGGTTAAGGCAATTACGTTTGCAATGTCGAATATTTTGAATTTATCACCAGTCAACAAAGAGGGTTTGTTTTCACCAAAAAAGGAGCGTTGCTCTCATAATGGAGGATGTTAGAAACCATCTACCAAAGGTTACTAGTGATGCAGAAAAATCACACCAGGATTTTGGCTCTTTACACAAGAAAAGTATCAATCCTAATGGGCTGATTGATGTGAAAAATGAATTGATCTGATTTGCAGGTTCAGACTCTCCAGGGGATAAACACCCATTTTCTGTTTACCTTGTGGCTCTCTGCCCACCATCAAATCACACAAGACCAAGTTTGCACAGGAAGAACGGGGCCTCTCCCTGTTTTGTGATCTGCTGATTTGTAAAAATGTAGATTTAAGAGCTGTGGAGGCTGTCACTTCGACACAATGATCCTGTGTGTCTGTGGCCTCAAAATGAATGAGGGATTCATTCACTGAAGTTCCAGTGTGACTGGAGCTAAAATATGAGCACCTCTTGTATAAATAAGCGAGTAAATCAATTTGGCTATGGTGAATTTTTATTAAGGTGCAGAGTTGTCAATGCCATCGTGGTGAGGGTTAGGGTTAGACAGCATATTAGCTTACATTATATATCAGTCCATCATGTTAGACATGCAATTACAAACCATTGTACAAGCAAATATATTAAAGCAAAAACCGGAAAATGATTAAAAAAAAACAAAGTGAGATGCAAGCAAAGAACAATCAGATAGTTAGCAGGTGAAATAATAAGGTAATGCTTTGCATGTCGTCTACATTTCACTCCCATCATCTGGAGTTTAAGATGATTCGTATTTATTTTATCTCTGTTAGCGAAAGTGAAAAATAATTATTGCGCCTGCCCTGCGGTTTAGATCCTCTTCCAAACTGAATGGATTTTCTTTTGTTGTTCTTACGTTGCACCTTTTCACCAAGTTTTATGAGAATTGGGCAAGCAGTTTTTCCGAAATCCTGCTGACAAACACGCAAACTGAGCCAATAATATAACCTTTTTGTTGGAGGTAAACATACCTTTAATCAAATCTCATCATTTTCTAAAAGAAGTCTTAAGTCTTATTTAACATGATGGGGAATAGATGAATCCGCCTTAAAGTCTAAATGCTGCCAGAGAAATAATTTCACAAGTAATCAGCTTTTGTTATACAAGCAGCTCCAGCAGATTAGCATGTACTCAAATTACTGCAGTCCTTTTTTCTCCGGTATTGGTTTCTCCTAAAGCCTGCCAATCAAAAAGTTAGTGAGGGAAGCTCAAAGTTGACTTTTCAGCCCTGTCTATTTTCAGACAGGGGGAAAAAAGCAGGAGGACTTGATCTTATTCCTTTTATTACAGGGATATTGCAGCTTTAAATCCTTTTGGTTGCTAAGTAGCGAGTGCCCCTGTGCTCCCTTAATGGGCCTGATTTGGTATTCCGCTCTGATGCCAAGTCTTATTTTTGTATGCGAGACAAAGTGTTTTGATGGAGGGTGATTGCTGAAACGTCTGTGTGTCTACCAAAGGCTGTTTTTTTCTGTTTTTTTGTTTTTTTTTTCTTTTTTGGTGGAGAGTTAGAGTTTTATGGCCTCTCACAGTACAGTACACTTTGTGCCTTCTGCTCAAAACAAGAACACAGTCGATTGAATTTTGGATTCGCTTCATCATCCCTCCCTCCTCCCAGCAGCTTTGTTGTCAGTAAGCAGCGTGTGTGTGTGTGTGTGTGTGTGTGTGTGTGTGTGTGTGTGTGTGTCTGAGAG